>OY292517.1:14549176-14784176 GCA_958496365.1 Subacronicta megacephala
ATACAGGAAAATATAAAGAAATATACTCTTTCATACATGTCATACGTAAAATATAGATGCATAACACACAATTTGATACAACTACTGCTATATACTGCTCCTATCTACATACTTATATAATATATATTGTAATAACGTTCACCGAGTATTTGTACTGTAGAACAAATGAAATTCGGCAGCTTAGCAGAGATCTTGCAGTGTTAAAATCATGCCAGATTTGTTTGTCTTTGTCTTACAGTACATATACTTTGCGAACAACAATATTTATATATATGCACGATATATTAGCTCTACTATGTATATATAAAGTGTTGTAGTACTCACTTCGCACAGGTACAGGGAGTTTTTCTCGTGGGATCAATGAAGTCATCGTTCTTATCGCCCGCTGCCTCGCCGTAGCATATCTCCGCCGGCTGAGAAACAAACATTATGTTATTCATATAATTTGAGGACAGAATTTTTGGTTATTTTTTCCCAAGTGCAAGTATAATGCTAGTGGTGGGTCGATTACCAATAAACAATAGTACCATTTCGCACCTCAAACTGCCTCATTAATGGTCCTAAGTGCTACTGCTACGCTAGAGGTGTTCTAGATTCAATTACCAGGTCGAGGAGTGTTATCGGAATTTTCTATAAAATTTAAGTAGCAACTGGGATTATGGTATCCGGGTATCCGGTTTAATGGCAATAGGCTCGCCCTCTATTACATGGGAACTAAACATACCAGCGCTGTACAAAATACATACACCTCTGCTTACCATTCATCCGTCGTCTTTGCGTTATAGTTATACATATAAGTGTCAGAAATTAATATAAACAATATTGATTCTTTCATTCGTATTTCAAGAATGACATAATATTTGTTCATAATTTCTATGTTAATTTTGGAAGTATGACTCTGAACTAGTCTATGCTTAAAGGATAGTTCCGTTTCCGACTTCCAGATACTGAGAATAGACAATTAATAGTAAATTGCTTAGCGCGATATGCGGCGCGTGCGCAGGCGACGCGCTGCCCTCCATGTGCGTACCTAACGTATTGTGATGTATAATTTGTTCGAAATAACTGTGCCTGTCTGAAGATGTCCGCAAGTGATTTTGCAGTAGTCAATCTTATATATAAAATTCTCGTGTCGCAATGTCAGTTACCATACCCCCGCGAAACGGCTTGACCGATTTTATGAAATTTTATATGCATATTCAGTAGGTCTGAGAATCGGCTACTGTCTATAATTATTTTTGGCCTTTTTTTATAATGTGCATTAAACAAGAAACTTATCCTCCACGCGGGCGAAGGACAGTTAGTTTATGTCTAAAAACCATTGTTTTTTTAAAAATCACAGATAGGTTTGCTTGCGCTTGAACACAACCTGCCTGATGTTAAGCAACAAAGTGGTCTACTATGGAGCGCGCTTGCCCAGAAGATACCTATTCACTCTCGTCTTGAAGACACCCAAATTGTAGGTCTCGGGGAGCAAAGATTGTGATTATACCTGCACGGCAATTTGGAACGGCTATTTTCAGACTAGCATAGTTATTGCGATCGAACTGTATGACATGTGTAGTGTTACCTGGTGCGCAGGCGGCGCGCCCCCCCTCCATGTGCGTCACCAGCACGTACGGCGACGGGTAGCGCATGTGTAGTGTTACCTGGTGCGGCGCGGGCGTGGTGAGCGCGGTGAGTGCGCGGTGCGCCATGTGCGGCGCGTGCGCAGGCGGCGCGCCCCCCTCCATGTGCGTCACCAGCACGTACGGCGACGGGTAGCGCATGTGTAGTGTTACCTGGTGCGGCGCGGGCGTGGTGAGCGCGGTGAGTGCGCGGTGCGCCATGTGCGGCGCGTGCGCAGGCGGCGCGCCCCCCTCCATGTGCGTCACCAGCACGTACGGCGACGGGTAGCGCATGTGTAGTGTTACCTGGTGCGGCGCGGGGCGTGGTGAGCGCGGGTGAGTGCGCGGTGCGCCATGTGCGGCGCGTGCGCAGGCGGCGCGCCCCCCCTCCATGTGCGTCACCAGCACGTACGGCGACGGGTAGCGCATGTGTAGTGTTACCTGGTGCGGCGCGGGCGTGGTGAGCGCGGTGAGTGCGCGGTGCGCCATGTGCGGCGCGTGCGCAGGCGGCGCGCCCCCCTCCATGTGCGTCACCAGCACGTACGGCGACGGGTAGCGCATGTGTAGTGTTACCTGGTGCGGCGCGGGCGTGGTGAGCGCGGTGAGTGCGCGGTGCGCCATGTGCGGCGCGTGCGCAGGCGGCGCGCCCCCCCTCCATGTGCGTCACCAGCACGTACGGCGACGGGTAGCGCATGTGTAGTGTTACCTGGTGCGGCGCGGGCGTGGTGAGCGCGGTGAGTGCGCGGTGCGCCATGTGCGGCGCGTGCGCAGGCGGCGCGCCCCCCTCCATGTGCGTCACCAGCACGTACGGCGACGGGTAGCGCATGTGTAGTGTTACCTGGTGCGGCGCGGGCGTGGTGAGCGCGGTGAGTGCGCGGTGCGCCATGTGCGGCGCGTGCGCAGGCGAGCGCGCGCCCCCCTCCATGTGCGTCACCAGCACGTACGGCGACGGGTAGCGCATGTGTAGTGTTACCTGGTGCGGCGCGGGGCGTGGTGAGCGCGGTGAGTGCGCGGTGCGCCATGTGCGGCGCGTGCGCAGGCGGCGCGCCCCCCTCCATGTGCGTCACCAGCACGTACGGCGACGGGTAGCGCATGTGTAGTGTTACCTGGTGCGGCGCGGGCGTGGTGAGCGCGGTGAGTGCGCGGTGCGCCATGTGCGGCGCGTGCGCAGGCGGCGCGCCCCCCTCCATGTGCGTCACCAGCACGTACGGCGACGGGTAGCGCATGTGTAGTGTTACCTGGTGCGGCGCGGGGCGTGGTGAGCGCGGTGAGTGCGCGGTGCGCCATGTGCGGCGCGTGCGCAGGCGGCGCGCCCCCCCTCCATGTGCGTCACCAGCACGTACGGCGACGGGTAGCGCATGTGTAGTGTTACCTGGTGCGGCGCGGGCGTGGTGAGCGCGGTGAGTGCGCGGTGCGCCATGTGCGGCGCGTGCGCAGGCGGCGCGCCCCCCTCCATGTGCGTCACCAGCACGTACGGCGACGGGTAGCGCATGTGTAGTGTTACCTGGTGCGGCGCGGGCGTGGTGAGCGCGGTGAGTGCGCGGTGCGCCATGTGCGGCGCGTGCGCAGGCGGCGCGCCCCCCTCCATGTGCGTCACCAGCACGTACGGCGACGGGTAGCGCATGTGTAGTGTTACCTGGTGCGGCGCGGGCGTGGTGAGCGCGGTGAGTGCGCGGTGCGCCATGTGCGGCGCGTGCGCAGGCGGCGCGCCCCCCCTCCATGTGCGTCACCAGCACGTACGGCGACGGGTAGCGCATGTGTAGTGTTACCTGGTGCGGCGCGGGCGTGGTGAGCGCGGTGAGTGCGCGGTGCGCCATGTGCGGCGCGTGCGCAGGCGGCGCGCCCCCCTCCATGTGCGTCACCAGCACGTACGGCGACGGGTAGCGCATGCGCGCGCCGCCCACCACCACCTATACATACAAACGTTATCAGGTCAAACACATATCATTCAACAAATAACAAAACTACAGCAATTTGTACAGCCAGCATATTAGGTTATATAAAACTGTCACATTTCTCCAAATGATTTTAAACTTTAAACTGTTGATAATTAAGTTCTAAATCGACAGAAAATTTTAAATTTTGTGGTAAACTGATAGGCTGGCGACTGTACATCCAGTTAGAATTACAAAAACCAGATAGTATAGTAACATCATAATTTTCTGAATTGAGTCAGGTATAGGAACCAAGACAATGTTTATTGGTATGCAGCAGTAGCCTAATGGCTAGTGCCGAAACATTCGAAACTCACCCATCGCACTACCGACGTGAACACACTCGTAATTCAAACATTTAGCTTAGTACGAAGGGTTTAACCAAGATTACTATAGTACGCGCATTATCATCTGAGTCGTCGGGTCATAAATCATTTCTCTATATCTATCTCGCTTGCACCTATGGGTCTGATGGAGCCGTCTAGTGAAGGGCGTAACAATTTAAGACATATTATCGATAAGTAACGTTTATTATCGTAACTTTCTCACAAAATTAAAAAATGAAACAGTATTTTATTTTAAACTATATTTAAAATTTATATATAGTATTTTCATACACAGAGAAAGAAAGTTTATTACAAGAAACAAAGTAGATCATATTGTGGCCCTTAAATGAGCCCTTAATATTACAAAAAGATTTAAATTATATCTTCATCTGAGTCTTCATCATCAGAGTCTTCTTCTTCTGCCAAATTTATTATAAGCGGCGCTAGATCTCTAATTAGAGCTCGCTTGAAACCGACCAATCAGAATCGTACAGATCATTAGTGACTCCTAGCACGTGCGCAGGTACCCGTTTATCGATAGGTAGGGTCCGGCGCGCTGCACATGTAGCCGTTTATCGATACTAGGGTCCGGGCGCTGCACATTCCTATCTGTTTTGACTTTTATGACCCGACGACTCAGATGATAATGCGCGTACTATAGTAATGTGCGACTCACATTGTTAGTAAGCTTTTAAAAAAAAAGTATACCTCGACAGCGGCACAGCCCTGCTCAAGCGGGTACAGCTGTCGCCAGGCATCGAGCAGGCGCGCCGTGGCCGCGTCCGCGTCGCTCCACTCGCGCCCCGTCAGCGTGCCCTCCAACCCGAACGGAGCCAGGATCACTGTTAACAACAACATAATTATCTCTAACGATTAAGGTCCCACACTAGCTCCTGAACTCAAGTGTTTAGGGCACATCACCACACTAGAGCGGTCTTGCGCGTACAGGGGATTATAGCTGTTACCTGACCCACCCTAAGTGGGACGGCGGGGTCTCGGTGGGTCAGGTAACAGCTATAACCCACTGAACTTATAAAAGCCCAGCCTTTATTTCAATTTATTTGAGCTGGCGCAGCATGTCCTTTTATTAAGCGATCCATGTCTGCCGTTATTGTTTGTTCGAAATAAGTAAGCCGATCGGTGTAGTCTGCAAGTAGCTGCGCAGTAATCATTTTTACGACAAAATCAGTAGCGCGCATGCGTGGTAATGGCGCGAGGGGCGGGGTCAGCGCCTTTTGTCTGTTTCACTCAATCCTTAGTGTTTGATGTATAATTCTGTCTCGCTCCCCCAGTGCAAGTACACAGTCAGTGCCAAAAGTGCTACGCGTTGTTTTTATTTTGACGTTATTGTTGTTTAGTTTATGGATATTGTTTTTGTTATTTCTCATTGCTAATGTATTATTGTGGTTTGTCCTTGTTATTTATTTGCTGAAAATTGCCTAAACGCAACACTGTTTTGCAAATCTGTGGACTATTTAAAATTTAAATGACAATTTAATGATTTTGTGAAAATTCAAGTATGGATTTTATCAATAAAGCAATACAGCAATATTACACGTAGTGTTAACAAATTATTTATCTTATTTTCGAAATTATTTGAATACGTTTCCGAACGCTAACACTTTATTACGCGACTGTAACTGCGCGGCCCCAGAAAACGGCTAACTTCCGATCGGCTTACTTATTTCGAACAAACTGTACCTCATTACTCACTCCTTTTTCAATCATATTTGAACACAATCTATTCACAAGGGCTTAACCCCCCGTTCGCACCGACGACGAAACATGTTGCAAATATCTATCTTACTCTATCTAACTCTCAAAGAGTGACAGGGATAGGTAGCTACTTGCAACATGTTTTGTCGTCAATGGGAACGCAGGGTTTTAGTGCAACACAACTACCTCAGTTCTGATAACTGGTTGGCATTCATTGATAAAGTAAAATTTACTAGGTACATATTAAATTTCTTATGGATTCTGGAATCTCATTCTTGTAGGTGTTCAAAATCAGAGTCAAAGTCAAAATCATTTATTCAAGGTTACTAGGTAGTACTTTTGGAACGTCATTTTTATATTATAGACAGCCCCCAAAACGCCCTCCAATTACTTCCACCAATAGGAGGCGGTAAACTAGAACAGTGCCGCCACTAGCTGGACACTAGTTCGGCGAAAAAAACTCCCCAGCAACACATTTCAGTCCGTTAATTTATTAAGGTGTTAGTTCATCATCATATCATCCAACTGAAGTCCACTGCTGAACGAAGGCCTTAGTTAAGTTAGTGGCCTTGGTAAGAAGCTACATATACAGAATATAGTACCTTTGGCATCGGCCTGGTTGTCCGGCGAGTTGATCTTGGCGAGCCGCTTGGCCGTGAGCGTCCGGACAGGCGGGTGTTGCCGAACATCCACCGACGCGCAAACGGTGCTCTCGCCGTGCAGGAAGAACGCGAACGAGAATGACAGGTGCCATGGACTGGAAACAAATTAATTATGTTCAATAATGATTTGATAATAATAGAAATGTGACGGTTGTATCGTCAGCAGTCAATTTTCGACTCAAATTGCTGACTCGTAAATCTTCTAATCGTCTATCTTTTATCATTCTCTTAGCCTTTCTTCAACACGTAGCCGTCCGTCCGTCCACGTCCGATGTAACCAGATGAGACTAAATATTTTACAGGAAGCTGCCATCAGACCTGTTCACCCCAATACTCTAGCTGAGTTGTTCAAAAAGTTGGTTCAAAAACAAGGAAGTTATAATCAAATTTATTTTATGTAGACTAGCAAACTCTAACTCTCTCTGTTGGTGACGTCAAACTAATGCGCCATACAAATCCTATAATCCTTCCTTCCTTCATATTTTTTTCCTTATATGAATTATATGTATTGAATTATATTAAACACAGCCTGTCTTTTTTAATAACTTAAACACCAGCCAGCTATCACCGACTATGGTGATTACTCCATGATTAGGCAGCATCTTCGACACCTCGGATAGTATGCACTCGAAAATAAAATGAGGTCTTATATCTCGAAATAGCGGGACTACAAGGATTACAAGATAAAATCACTAGTTTTTGAAACAGAATAGCTTCATGAATGATTGAAGCAAGCGGTACAAGGCAGTGCGGCTTCCCAGAATACTGCAAGGCGCTCCGTGTTCGCTGATAATATTGACGCGACGCCCCCATATCTCGCGGCGATGGCAGCTTCAATACAAATTGCAAACGATCGGTATACATTCGATATAGATATTGTTGCAGAGCCTTCGCCACGCTTTGATCAAATTTGTATGTTCATTTATTTTATATATTTTAGCGAAATCTGACTAGGAACAAATCAATTCCGTATTGCTTGCGGTAATTTCTTCAAATGTTCATGGTGGACTGAAAGGGAGGGGACTACCACTAGACCAAGTACCAGTCCAAGAAAGGTTCCCTAAGCGATTTTGTTGTGGGCTGTGATATCAGCTTAGTTATCCAAAAGGCTGCAGCGAAGCTGGGTATGCCAGACAATATAATATACCAGCATAACCAACACCCACATTTCGCCAGTATCTTTAGGATCCATGTAATAGAAGACGGGCCTATTGTGGGGGGACCGAAAAATAGATTTTGATTTTAATTTATTTCAGACTATTTCAGTTCAGACCTGAAAGATTAACTGGGTACAAATGCAATATCACTGCTCAACCTGGGGATCGGACCACAATACTAATGAGACAGCTTATGTGCCAGACGATTTGCTATTAAATTCACTTGCGGAGACTTTTAGTTATGAAAATGTTGGAAGGTGAACGAAGTCATGCTCTGATGTCTTGACAAGCACAACACAGAGATCTTCTCATCGATATAGGAAGTAAGTACATAACTATATTTGAAAACAATCCAAATAAAATTGCCTCAAATTTAACTTCCATGCAATATTTACTGCGTTAGAGAAATAAGGAAAAGTTCTAGTTTAAACTCGCCAGATACAGAAGATGTTATAAGAGTTTTAGTGAAGCGATTTGAACAACGAAATCAATTGTTTTTTAGAGAGGTTTTTACAGATATTACGAAACATTTGAAAGCGAAGATTATTTGCAAGTACTTTAATATTAAAACCTTTGTTCCCAAAGAGACTTAAGCAACATTATGACAAGTGAACTTTAGGTCGTTTTACACAAAACTAAAAACCAATACACCACGCCAATTCTCAATTAAAATCTTGCAGTTACAATCAACTTCGAGTAATTAGCTAACATGTAACACTCACACGCAAAAGACAAGCGTGTCATATCATAACTTCGACTTTCACTATCGGAGGCGGGTTGATAGTGAAATTAATTCTTATTTTGTTAACAATAAGATTTGTTGTGCTTTGTACCTCTTGCCGACGTCTTCTTCGTCGCCGTCGTAAGGCTGGACGAACCACTTGCCTAGACGCACGAAGTCCCGCGATAGAAGACATCTGGAAATTAAAAAGTTGTCATTAGTATGTGCCGATTATGTCAATGGTATTCATCAATCACTAAATAATTGTGTGGGAAATGGGAACGCGTTTCGCTTTTGTATTTTCATTTCAAAACGTGTAACTTAGAAGATTGAATATTAGCTATATCAGAGAATAACTAAAATGGAGGTTTTATACAATGATAGCAACTTTTATTTTAATTTATAATACGAAAAATCTTCATGGATCGTCTGCCACCTGGGCAGGCGACACTCGACAGGGAGTGTCGGTCTCGTGCCTACTAAAAATTGCACTGCACGGCCATGGTATTTGTTCGCGGCAACCATGATAGGCAGTGGACCAGGAAACCGTGGACTTCTTCAGGGGCCGAACCCTTGCCTGCTATCCTATGTAGCCAGAGCTAGACTTCTCTTACGATGACTAGGCCTAGGGCGGCCTAAAATCAGCAGATGTCTAGCTTAGATCTGCTAGTTTCTAGTTGCTGCAAATAAACCTTCCGGATAAGTACCTACTTGTTATTTGATAGGAAATTAGAGAAATAAGCCATGAAATAAGGTATCTCATCTTCAGTTAACGATGGGCGATAACAGTGACGAGTTCTGGCCTATATAGCAGTAAAATTTCACAGCTCACCAACTTGGAACGCGAGATTTGGTAACATTTTCTCTTTACGAGTGTATCACGTATCTTTTATTGGCGTACCGTTTGAACTGTTAAGTAACGAGCGGCGTCGTGACTGTTTAAGGCAGGATCGAGAGCGATCTGTTACTGATGTCCTTATACATGCTGATCTGACAATAAATAATATGATCGAAGCCATTTACCAAGTATGACTGTGTCCATATCCAATGAAGACAGTTCAGTATCGTTATAATCTATCTGACAGATCAACAAACGAATGGAAATAAAATATATGGCTATGACATATTTTTTTCGCAAATTAGTCATTTACCTGAAGGGCCCACTGTAGCACAAGACAGAATAATGTTAGAAAAATCTGATGCAGCTTTATATCAGTATTTTACAAGAAACGGCTCCTATCACACATCCGTAACCAAATTTCTGAAAATATCCATATCCTAAAGACAAACATGGTTGTCAGGACTTTAAGGGCTGCTGACTAACTAGGCACCACTACGATTTTCATAGGTGTTCCTATGACAACCGTGACAGACACGGTTCAACGTGCTCTCGAAGTAGTTTTATGAATAATCACCAACCGCCAGGCGCCAGCCAGTCAGTCACTGATCCAACGCGATCCCGATGCTACTACTGCATGTATAATGTTTTCAATATTTTCAATGGTTGTAGGACTCCGTTTAGGATTGTCGGGCGTCCAGCAGTAAGATGGGTCGACGGCATAATTCACGTCGTTGGACGTACTTTGATGGGAGTGGCATGGAACCGTGGTGGATGGCACAAACTTAGGGAGACCTATACCCAGCAGTGGGTGAAGTCAGGCTGTGGATGATGATGATGAGGACTCCATTACCAGATTTTTCAGGTATTGCCAAATATTTTGCCGCTAAGCAATCATGTCCTAACATTATTGTGTTCTGATTTGAAGGGCAATGTAGCGAGTGCGCACTACTTATAATGAAATACTGTAGGTGTTGCTGGCATCTATATCATGTAGGTCCGCTTTCCATCAGGCGATTACTACTTAGCAAGCTTACAAAGCTAACCCTACCAAATAAACCTGCATCACACAGTTTAAAGTCAAAGCCTACACAATCACAGCAATGCATTTCCATAGAACATCGCAAAGGAATTTAAGCGAACGTATTACAAGACGATATAGTGGTGCGGGCGTGTCGCAACTATGCTCGGCTATCGATTATATTACCATAGCGAATATTATTGTGTCACCGTCACCGACGAACGTAGCGTAATCGACGCGTAAAACTGACGAATAAACACTACTTGTTGACTTGAAATATGAGTAAAAATCTGGTGATGTATAAGATGTGGGTTTTAATTAAAATGTATGTGTGTATACTATATTAAAACCTTAATATAGTTTTATGTTTGTACAAATCAAAGCGAAACAACACTCATTAGGTAATTAATTAGCACGATATCTCAGAAACGATATTTAAAATATAGAAGGTACCTATGTTGCGTATACGATATAGACATCCGCTACAAAAGCATTTAGGAGAATCGGTGTTTTATATATTTATTTATGAACATTAATGTAGCTAAACAAATGCGCATTGCTACACCGCGCTGGTTCATTGCATACTGACGAATTGCCGCGCCGAACAATATCAGAAAATTGTGCATTTTGGAGCCCGGCCGGATCTAACCAGTTATCCAAAAGATCTATTAACTTTCTGTACGTGTGAAGAGGGCTTTAAATTTTCTAGAATAACTACTCGTTTTATTTTATTGTGTCTCAAGTACTTTACTATTAAATTAAAGTTGTCATACAAGCGTGGAAGCACCTAAGTATTTCTACAAATACTGGAATTTCTTGCCGATCTTTCCCGCTTTTTGCAAACGAGCAAATAGTTTTTAACTTTTAGAAGAAGCTTGTTTAGAATAAGCGATAGTGATAGTTATAGGTTTGAAAACCTAAACTGCAGATTCCTGCTTTAAGACCTGAATTTTTTTTCTTTTTTTTAGAAGAGGTTTATCTTGCATAGAAACGGTTACAAATTCAACCAGTGCGAGCAGTGAGATTGAAATATCGATGCACAAAATATATTAGTTCGTCAATAGTTTATTTCGAGCGATGCCCCGGCTATCTTTAACCGTACGCACTCCACATCTAATACAGTTGTAAACAAAACTCTTCCCGGTGACTCAAACTGCAAGTTTTCTTTACATTTCTATAGAAGATCGTTTGGCCTCGAATTAAAAATTGAGTATCATACTTGACTGGATGTGTAAGATATAACTTATTTTATTTTAAGCTCAAAATAATGAATGCCCTGACAGCAGTTTGTGTCAATGTTATATCATAATAGTCATTATGGTCTAGTGATATGACAATTGGCAATGCCTTTCCGAAGTCATGTGCTTATTAACAGTTAATAACGATGAAAGAAAACATCTTGAGGAGATCTGGATGTTTGAGAGATTTTCGTAACGGCTAGCATTGGGCCAGCATAGTCGACAATATATAGCCTTATGCCTCTCATAGTGAGGCGAGACCCGTGCTTCGGTAGGATAATGATGATATCATAACTCTTCTGGCTTTTTCCTCAACTATGTTAGAGTCAACTTCCTGTCTAACTAGCTGCGGCTTACCTAATATCGGTATTTTACAGCAAACCTTCGGTACCCAATTTCAGGATAAGCATGTTATCAAGCATATTTGGCTCCTAACTACCACTTATAAAATCGATACCTGGTCTTATTGGTACGCCATCGCTTTAATTAGCAAGCACGCGAAAGCATTGTAATTAATTCTAATTTCTTTTTTTACAGTTCTTTGACCTGAACTAAAATATTAACTTATTGCTGAAAATGCGGAAGATGGTTAAATTTGTCTTGATATAGGGTTTATCTACGAAATTCTCAGTAGCACCTAGGAGACTGGATATTTCCTTCACCTTTCGGTGTATGTGAGCGTGATTGTATGATATGTTATAAAATTTTCGTTTGAAATTTCGATGTATTTAAAATTTTCAATTGACAAATTGAATGAAACTCAATTACTAATGGACTGGTCACATTGTTTATCAATGTATGACTCATTTTCATTTAAATTGTATGCGTGAGCTAATAATACTTTTGACTTTAAAATAGCAATACCTATTAACGTCGTTAAGGCAAAAATACCAAAGACTACTGAATTATTTATCGATGAGCTTCGCGGTTTCACCCACCGTTTCTGATGTTTTTTCTTTCTGTTCAGCTCCTAACGTCATGTTCAAAAGGTTAAGCTGTGGCCAAAAATTGATCAACCGTTTCAGAGATTATCCGGAAAAACCATACAGCCGACTTTTTTTCTATACGTCCCGTATATAAATACATATTATATACTTTCATATGCATTATTCAAAAGGCTATATTTTGATACTACAAAGACACTTTAATTTAATGTATTTGTATAGACAGGTAGTAAAATAATTTTAACTAACGTTTCTCTGGTTTATTTTTTAAAGCGGATGTTTTATCTTTGTACGTGTTGCTAATTCTATTTTCAGTGAAGAAGTTGACTGCTCACTCAAGCGCAGCGAGTGAGTTGCCGACGACGACGACGTAAGCACCGCAGCGCAAACTGCCTTCGTAACGGGAGAGATTTAGGTGCGCGCGCGCAGATGTCCGCGCAACACACTCCGCAAGAATGCGTTTGCTAAGCTAGTACGCTATGAATATGTATCAAACAGGTGCGAACTTGTTCTTTACCGCGGCTAGTAGTATCTGATCATCGCGGGTTTTTATCATACGGATAGACATCTTAAACATTCTTCTCTTTCTCGTTGAGAAAACTTAGAAAAAAATGGCGAGGGGAAGCTACAAGGGTTGAGAATTAAGAGGTTTTATAATAATAAAACCAAAGCCAAACTATTCAATTATAAAATACCTTTTTTTACAACATTAACACGGCTTTAACTGAACTTTATTGCGAAATGAAAATGAAATAATTTCGGATCGTCTGGCGGGAATATCGCAAGCATTTGGAATAAAGCAATTCAACTTCGACCATTCAGCATATTTGGGGGTCTTTGAACCAGTTTCATTTCGGCAGCAGTAGCCACAAAATTGTTATTTGTTAGTATCTAATAGGCATTAAATAAGTATTACACCGTTGAATATGGTTGAACTTTGGAAAATTCCAAGACACAATGACAATGTTGAGTCTTTATTAATTTATTTTTAGAAAAACCATCTCAAGTGATTCATACAAAAACTTTTGAGACAATAACTAAGGACTTTTGCCAAATTACGTATAAAATTACAAAGACATAATGTACTTAAACGAATAAGTGGCGTACCTCGTAAAGGGGCAACATACTAAAAATATTTCATTAAGCTCAGTTTTAAAACTATTAAAGTTAATTTAAACCCCAGTTGTCACGAGCTCGCGAACAATAGCGCGGCTTGTAAAACAGACATAAAAACGTTGACTCAATCGCGCCCGTGTCTCTACAGCTCTAACGCAAAATCTTATAGCATTTTATGGCACTTTAAACTCACTTACTAAAGAAGGCAGTGCCTGATTTTTAAAGATGATTTATTTGTTATTATAAAGCTGTAATAAAATTATGCTAACAAATAAGAATTTATTTTCTATTTACGATGAGATCTTTATCTGGTACTATAAGTTAATTTCCAGATGCTTTAAGTAGCCCTACCGCGACCGTTTGATAGAAAAATAAACAATAAACGCTTACAGACAAAATGATGACTTTTAAACGGCCCTGAATTCACCGTCGGTACTTTAAAATCGTCAACCTGAACCTGAATGTACGTGTATATTGTCGCAGTGTCGGGATCCATCCCCGGTTCACCGCGAACGCATTGTTTCTTTGACGCGCCGCCAGCCGCACCGGGGGTCAATGACTCGTCTGGATTTCGTTCATACACCGAGATTCCGTCGCTCACCGCTCCTGACTTCAAGTCGCGTGATGGCGATGTATGCGCCACTTGCGTCATATGTGATGTTACATGGTGTAGTGTTTTAATAGTTACTGATGCGTAGTGGACGAACCGACAAGTCCAACATGTTTGATACGCATCGGGCCGATACTTATCTGTATCTTTTCTTACTTTATTTTTTGGTTCTCTAATATTCAGTTAGAATGTCTGCAATACACACTGAAGGTTAGTGTAAATCTTTCATATCTTAAACGCAGTATCACGACGAATTTTGAAGGCCCGTCTCTAAGATTGAAATCCAACAAATTACTATACTTTGTCAAAATCGTGTCCGTCTAAAGTTCTAAACCATTCAAGGCTGCGAAACAGCAGTAAAATAAAGTTAATTAAGTAGTTACTTAACGTTCAAATTAATAGATAAAATAAGACAACTTTAAGTATTAAAAATATTTTTTTGCAAATGTTTAAGTTTTAAGAAGAATCATAAAGAAACTTTAGTTGTTCACATCTCAATTACATACATAATATTCAAAATTAAACAGCTGTACTTATAAATGAGAGTATCACACGGTTTAAAAACATCAAAACTGTATCAATAACGGCGGCAATTTTTGATTAGGCGGCATTCAGTTTTGGGATACCGGCGTCAAACGAATGCGCGGCAAAAAACGACATTAGAACGCCCCGTGCGATACGTCGACCTTCGTCTCGTACGGAGTCCGAATACGTACGAGCGATGCCAATAGGTCTGCGTTCCAGGTGCAGCATTCGACGCATAAATTCCAACGGAGTGAACGTTGCTAATCACCTCATCTTACTTCGTTTACATTAATTGAATAACTATTAGGAAGTAGTTTCGTTGGATTGGAATATTAAACATTGACGGCAATAGATTAGGCGTTGCCTAATAGTATTTTTATTGAATTTCGCGCATTGAATCCAAGCGTGTTTACACTAAACTTTTCTGATTTTAATTTATTGTTTCCGTGATTTAACTAAATTGGTACAAATTAAAATATGAACATAATAAACTATGAATCTACAGGCACTAAGTTAATAAACAAATCTCATATCATAGAATAACTATGTATATTGTATTATCATAGATTATTGTGAATGTTGAATGTTGATAAAAACACAACACAACAAAATCTTGGTAAGATAAAATAGATAAACTTTTCCTGCCTCGAACTTGCGACTCCTAGCATAGTTTTTATCGCGAAAGATAACATGAAATTACAATCATAGGTATTCGATATGCGCTATATATCAATGATACTATAATTATCTTTATCAAACATGGAATCTATCACTCACAATAAGCACTTTTTATTATAATATGTACTATGACTACAAGACAGACTTAATATCATTCACAGAAGAATCGACAGTGATTTGTAAAGGACCGAATATAGTTCCTTGTGGAACACCTAATTGTATACACAACTCTATACACAAAATATCTTTATAAAAATGCAAGCAGCATACACGGGGCGGTCAATAGGAATGATTTCATAATAAATCACAAGCAATTACCTCGCGAGCCGCATTGAAACCAAGTGTACGCACGTCGCTGACGGTATGACACGCATCATCGAGTTCAAATTGTGTACTCGATCAGCAATGATTAACAAGTTATTTGTTACTACCGTATAGGTTATACAATCACGTTTTAGTTACGAATGTTAATCGTGTAGCGTTTGGGTAGCCAATTGTAAGGCAGTAAAATCAACATAGACTAAATAGATTGGTTAACGCATTACACCCACTATTTGAACACCAATAAAATCTAAGCAGATAATTATGGGTTCTTGTTGCTTTGATTAGTTGACGAGTACTTATCGGTTAGTGTCTTTTTATGACTTTACCTTTCAATAAGATTATGAAGAGCCTTGAACAGCAACGAGCGACATTCGTACGAGAGTCCGCTTTCCCACGATCCTTGGTCACCTTCTGAAAATAAAAGAAATGCTTTAGTTAAAGACGAGAACAAGTTAAAATATATCTACTAAATATGAAACCTTGACCTCGCTATCTTAACTTTGTTGTCCCATTTCGTGGTTTTTCTATTAAGATCATTGTTTGTTTTCTTAATAAACTGAGATGTTAATTAATAAATCATCTAATAAAAATTTCTTCAAGGTCGTAATGACAATGAAAATGTCCACAATAGCGGAACGTTGAGCTGAGAAGCGATAAAATCGGATTGTTGCAATGTGGTAAGTAAAGTTAGAAATAGCTGTTGCTGCATTCGCAATCGGAAGATAAACTCGGCCTATCACCGACGTTAGATGCGAAAACAAAACGGCGCGGGCGACGTTGCCGCTCCGTCGCTCGCCATAATGCCGTCCTTGTCTAACTAGGGGCGGGGCGGGGGCGACCCATGTGACGTCATGGCGCGCAGCGCACGTGCTTGTGTTTGTAGCGCGACCCGCACACGACACACATGCGAGCGTTGCTTAGCGCCCGCTAACTAGTTAATTGACATTGAATTTTATATTCAAAACATTAAAATAAAGGATTACAGCATTGTTTTTCCTGATTCTATTAAGTAGAGGTACATTCAATGAAGGAAACATTCCAATTGTTGCTGAACAAAACTGTTAAGTTAATGAGTTATTACAGCCGGTTATCGTTCACGCGTCGGGCAATAACTCTACCGTGATAAATTGATAGTATACAACCGAGAAATGTTGCTAGTGTTTTTCGGCGATATTTGCCGTCTTACTGGAGCGTTTCCAACCGTTCAGCCTTGACATTCGTGCTCCAGGTGTATGCGTACCATCGCGTCTGTCTCAATTGAACTAGTTTTTCCACAATTAGAACGCTAATGGTGTTATTAGTTAATATTTCAAGTTGCACCTGCTTATCAGATGTTCAGTTGTCAGTTCCGACGTTATAAGATTAAAGAGAGACGGATTTTATAGGATTTTACATTTTATAGGTCACAAAATAGCACCAAATCTCAATCAATACCAGCATTAGTAATTTATTCGCTAGCTAGAAGTAGTCTAGCAGTTCGACAAGTGGCCAGAGTCAACGGGATAAAGATATACAGATAGGCAGTAACCATTACTTATTATGTACATGATGGTGTCATCTTTGGTTCGTAAGATTTTATCCAATTCTAGTATAACAAATCGCAAGGCCTTCTCAACCTCACCTCACTCGTCGTTTATAAATTCCCGTCCAGTAAAGCTATCGAAGTCCGTTAAGTTTAATTATACGCATAATTAAATACAAGAAGTTCTGCAGGATTGGTAGGGCATAGATTCAGTGATAAGTGCGTTAATTAACCAAGTACCGCTAGTATGTATGTTGCTGCTACTCGTGCAGGCAGTGCAATTATTATTGAGCCGGTCGGTTCGGCACCATCGACTCCATCTCCCAAGGCCGTTAACGCAACAAACGGTACGTTTACTGTACGAATACAGATATACTCGAGTACCGGAACGAGTCACGAACCGCACTCTGGTACCATCGCGACTGAGTGGACCAAGGATTCCAGAATCGATCCAATTCGTGTTTTATACAATACACTGTTATTTCTTCTGTGGACACTCCTTACTACTCAAGCTGCCTTTACCAGAGATAGAGGAATGCCTCTTAGGTTCTGAATTCTTTGGACTCCATTAGAAATTAATCTCCACTACGAATGGCCTACATAGCTTTTTAAATGCAGTTTACTAGGCAAATTACATCATGAAGTATTCCAAAAGCTGGTTACATAATTGTTGTTGAACTTTTTCGCGGTGTTAATTCGGTGCATTCATTGCCTAGTTTAGCAAGTTTCCACAGTTTATTTAGTAGAGCATTCCAAGTTTTGTTTCTTTGTATTTTATTGTGTGAGTGCATCTGTTTCGAGTGCAATAATGAAGATAGTTTTAAGGTTCAAGGTCGCATATTTTGTCGCGGTGTAACGGCGGTGGTTGGCACTACCTTGCGCCGGGATCGATAGCAGGCAGACGACGCGCGCCGCCGCGCTACCCGCCTCCACACCAATGTGAACGCAGTAATCGCCATACGATTATCACTATTGTTGCCTAAGTACTATTTGTTTGCTGCCGAGTTGCGGTTAATGTCGGCGATAACACGCTGATAACAGGCGACGAGACTAACATTGAATATGAACTGATAACTGAACCTTGTCGGTTGGTGGAGCATATTTTGTCGTTATATGTAGATGCTTACGAAATGACTGTAGGAGATGCTATAATATAGTGGGAAGGTAAGTTAAATTGAGCGTGTCGCAGGCAATAAATATAGTATTTAACGATCGGCTGGTAGCTAGTAGACAGTAGAACAGGAAGATTTATCTGCATCGGTGACAGCGCAACAACATTATCGTTTGGCACGTGGGCCGCGGACGGAGTGCGGTCGGCGGAGTGCACTCGCAGCGTCTCTCTCGCACCGCAATGTTTGGAACAATCTCCGTGTCGCGTCGCTGTGTTCTACTAAAAGCGAACTTTCGCAACATCACCGGCTGCTTTAATTTTGCGCCACTGCGTAAAGTCACCCAATTATCTGGTTCTTACGAAGCTGTTAGCATCGACAGTTGGGATCTATGATGAAGAAACCGTGTCGTATAAGTATCTACTTACTTAAGTTGAATATGATAAGTTTATATTGGTAAACGGTTTACGGATCCTTAAGCATGACTATGTTAGCTTGTAGGACATGAGCAATAGCATCGTGCTCTCTGCAATCGTGCCTGTAAAACACGGAATTAGTAGTTTTATTACTTCGTCAGCTTAGAAAAATGCTTTTCTTGATTTATTATTTAGGTACATCATCATTCTTATTCATCATCATTATGTACATCACAACTTCGCTAGTAGAGATTTCGGAAAGGGCCCTTTTCTTTGAAGTGAACATTACAGCAAAATTGTAGCTGCAGTGTCAAGTTTGATTTATTAAATTCGCATGTTGATAAAAGTGAAGAAACCGCAGCGCCAGACGGTGAAAAATAGTAAACAATCAGTGACAGCTACATACATAGGCGGGCGGTGCGACATGGCAACGTCGCGTTCAAATCCGCGCGCATTGTTTACAACCACCGGCGGGCGAGGTTAACCGCTGCGGTAACATTCGCCGCGGAACGCCGGCGAGCCGCGCCGCCTCACCACGCACCCGCCGCCAGCCCCACATCAAGATATGTGCGGGTTAACATCGCCAAACCGGTTGTTACACCATCTAGCGAAGGATATCTAGGTAGCTGTTTTACAAAAGAAACAATTGAAAAAGGTTGCAGGCTTGTTAAAAGGGCGGGCGGACATCGGATTGAATAGGCGGATACGGGCATTTAACCCGGTTCGCCGTCTGATAATGTAATTCAAGATCGTATCGAGCGCGTGAAAATCTGTCAATTCGCGCGCGCCCTCCGCGATGGCTCGGACTCGGTCCCTCTCGCGTGGTGCTTGTGTTGTTGTCTCGGTCGTACACGCCCACGTGCGCGCGTGACGTCACTAGCGCGTCGCCCTGCCGACGTCACGGACAGTCCGCAAACTACCAACACGGAGGCCCTATTAGCCCTCGAATCTAAAGATTCGTACTGTCGAACAATAGTATTGAGCAGATCCAGCTAATATTGATGGCGACATTGATTTGCGCTTCGATTACTTCGTGCTATACTAAACTTGATAGTATTTGTTTATCTTAGATAAGATAAAGTCTTCCGAGAATTATAGCAACATGGAAATAAGGCGGGAAATAGAAAGATAATAAATGCAGAACTAGGTGAAGAACAACCAACCAAGCCTAACGCCCTACACATCCTTAGAGATTCTCAAAACAATTTATAAGCACCTATTTCTTACAAGGAAGTTGCTTATGCACATACATTACATTACATGCTAGTTCAGTCCAATATCGATGGTCCGTTTGTCAGTAGAGTCGTTACGTACAAGCGGGGCGGATCTCGACATCTGCGCGGAGTCGGCCTCGAGACACGCAGCTGCACGGCCCACCCTCACACTTTTGTTTCTACTCGACACACCACTTGATAGCTAATGGTTGCGTCAGGACGTAACGATACGTCTCATGTAGGGAGGATGGCAAGTATTATTTTAATCAATATTTAGAGATACTAGTGTTATTTATTTCTTGTAGTAACTAAAGATCTAAAGGGATTGGGGTAGCGAAACATTGTCTTATAATGCGAATAAATAAGATATGGAGAAAATTGATCTTCATTTAATACTGGTTATCATAGCTTTCGGCTAGTCTTGCGAGATGTACCTAACCAGGTAATTAACATGAGTCTAATCCCGGCTAGAAAGATGAAATTACAGTAACAAATATGCAGACAGATATTTTGTATAACGAGACTTTAGCTAAAATAAAAGAAACAAAAAAGATTGAGTATTTTGAAATACAATCGTATAGAATCACGAATATACATCAGTGGCGTTTGTCGCAATCTATAATGGACAACGCAATACTGTTATGGTGTCAGACATGACTTAAGTGAGACGAATCGATAATAACGGTACGGAGCGAAGGCGGTACACTTAGACATTGGCCGTATTTGTGTTTGAAATCGGAAAATAATTATATGACCGATAGAGCGAGCCACCGATCGATACGCGGCTAGCAAGCGGTGCGCACGCGCATCAATAAATAGCTCGATCCAGTGCGCGCCCATCGATACACGTCACGAGCATTTTATTAATAAAACGCCGAACAACGCGCGGACGCACCGAACGTTCAACAACCCCGCGCCGGCGGCTTCTTACGCGCACTCTTTACATAGTTACATCACATACAACCATCTGACCTGCTCTACATTCACATTGTTCATCGTCGCGCTCAAAATCACAGTATACACCCACTATACTATAACTCAAAATGCGCATATACGTCATATTAGATCACATGAAACGAATGTAGAGTCGTAGAGCCTCCCGTCTGGTGACAAATGTACCGTTATGATCTACGACGGCGTTGCGTCTTCAAAACGGCAAGGAAGCTGCGTTTCCCACGGCCTCGAAAGCAAGCCCACGCAAATTGCAAAACTTATGTACATCGACGACATTGTTATGAGTTGGCAACATTTGATTGGATGCGAGCACTCAATGGTTGAGATGCATTACGGGTAGCGGTGGTTGCTATGATGAAATAGTAGCGGTAAGGCACAACGGATTGTCATTGACTTGTTTAAACTATACTACTAGTTCAACTGAGTTTGTAATGTTTAACTTAATGACGTGGACCGTCATTTCGCTCTTTTTCAGAAATAAATTGAAACACACGATTGGTTCAGCTGCAATCAAAATAGTGCTGTTAGAAAGTGTCTAGTTATGTTACGTTTCACTCAAGCACCGAACACTCAAGACAATTCCCACAATAACCGCGACGGCATCGCCAGCGCGCGCGCATTCAACCCACGCGACCCTAACTACTAATTAATAAACCTAACGGGCTGTTTCCACACTCTCTTGATTTATTTGACCAAGCGGAACGATATGGTAATTTTAGGGCGAAAGCTAACTTCCTTGTACTTGGAGTGCTTACCGTTGCGTACGGATGGACGAGCAACAGTATGGTACTAACTTAACGTTGCGTAGGCGCCGCGCCGCGTTGGAGAACGGAAGAAACCAACCTTATCTACACCTCATCACAAACAGATCATCCGCGATGAGATAATGTTTGTTTTAGATAACTATGTTGAAAATATTACACAATGTATCATCGACGATCGAGATTTTGAATAAAAACGAAATGATACATAATAATATGAATACATAACGTTCGCTAAAAACGAACCTCAATAGATCGATGTAAATATTGACATTTATCATTATGGTAAAGAAATGTGTGGCATCAAAATGAAATAAGCACACAAAGAAGCCAATACAAATTGCACATTGTCTCGCGAAATGATTGAACCAGACGAAAACTCATCGATAAAGTTGTCTACTTCGTGCAGGATTCAGAAGCTCTCCTTCGTAGAGGGCGCACCATGGGCATCAAACGCGCGTACTCCGGGTCAACGACTGCGCCTCGGCCACCGCCACTCGAGGTGAAATAATTCATCTAGCTAGTCAATCCGACACGGCGCGGGGCACTATCGGGACACGGCCTGATATGGTGACCACCACACACTAACGATATTACACGCATTCCCGCACAAATCGATCACGGTTAATGGCATTGCGGAAAGGCCAAATATGATCTACGGAACCTCTCAGTAATATTGGAATCGTGAGACCATTGTGCATTACGCTAATCTCATTCTGACCTCGTAACGTTTGAGGACAAACCACCTTCTTTATAAAAATAAAGTTGGTCGTAAAGTCTTCAAATAGAAGAATAATAAGATATAAAAAGTAACCAAAACCTGTTTAAGCACGTCGGTCGAAATTTAAAACAGTGGAGTTCAGTGACAGGCCGACAACACGTAAACGGCCATCAACAGGCCCATTGTCAGGAATTCGGGCGACGAGCTGGCGCACGCGCATGCTACATTTATTGTCGACCAATAATTATATTGAGTATCGAAATATATTTGCGAAAAGCTCTTGATGCTGAAAGGGAAGATATTATTATAAATGATTATGAAACTATTACTAAGGCTACAAAAGACATGAAGTCGACACAAAACCAGCTCCCATGTAGTCCTTGAACATCTGTCTACATAACGCGTTACACGTACAGCGGACATGTGCAGCAAGGATCAGGTGTCGCGCCGCACTGACCGTGGGCAAACCCTGCCGGACGGGTTGCCGAGCCGGTCGCCTCACCCGTCTACGCACACGAGAAAGTAAAAACTCAAATATTTAGATACATCAAATGGCACCGATAATGTACAAAAAATAAACCAATTGCGAAGAATTTAAAGATCGCGATCGGAGACATTGAGAGCCGGTGACGAAAAAGAGAAGAACAGCACCGATGAGACAATTAGAATTAAAGTGAACAATGTTGCATGAACAAAAAGATCTAGAGTGAGGCTCGTTACGGATAACGAGGCGTCCTCTGAGGCGAAGGCGAAAAGAAACGATTTAATTGCGTCCACAATTAGCCTACAAAACAACCTGTTGCGTTCACATTACTGAAGCGTTTAAATGAGAGAAACAAGTGCTGATTTATCCTGACATCTAGTTACGATTTATATCAATGCTGACGTTGCGTAATGTTTGATGAATCAAAGCATTTGCTACATCATTGATCATGCATGTCATCTTTCGGTCTTATTTCCCGTGTTCAAAAAGGGAAAATCACAGTAGCTGACTGTGTGCATTACCCGTTGGATTACGACGAAGCACGTGCCCCGCGTAGCACTAAGCCGCGGCGGACTAGCGTGCATTAATCGGCTAATTAGCCACCTCTCGTTACTCCGGTGTTACCGCGTCTAGACGTATTCCGGCTTTGTCGCCAACTTGACGTATTAAGAGGGACTGGATTAATGGAGCTCTTAGAATAATTGTTGCTGTACAATACACCGTTATTGTTTTAGAATTTAGAGATTTTGCAAAAACTGACAAAACTCCCTTTATTTTTCAATTTCAAGCAGTTGTTAAATTGTAAACAAATAATTCAAGACTAAGATTGTTCTTCACAAAATCAGAACAATACAAATATGTTTAATCATAAAAATATAGAGCCTTATAGAAGTGCGCTAAACGGTTTCAAACACGGAAGAGATAAATAAGGTTGGAAAGGCCCTAGCTGCTGTTTTGTACTAGGACCAGTGTCGCCGCTTTACTCCCACTATTTCAATTCCCAAACATACGCAACATTATCTTTACAAGTTTTTCGCACACAATCAAATCACACACACATAAATCAGTGGGCAGCAATTTGTTCACACACTAGCACCAAGGTCTCGTAGGCATTAGACACACACACGCAACACGCATACGCTAGTGCTTGAAAAGCCGACTGAGAATTTATCGATATTTTTATCGATACATTCTCAGTCTGTTATGTATTTTTATATTGAATGGGGAAAAGGGGAACATAAAAATCAAGAACTATTTTCATTTAAGTTAAAAGAATTACTGTCCTTGGAACAAAACGTAATCATTAAGCAATTAGGGGAAATCTAACATAACATAATAGAGTTATAACATAACATTATTATAATTAATTGCATAATATTTCGAATAGAATCAAATATTAAAACGTATAAAATAGGTAGGTACGTATAGTATTTGACTTAGATTTGACTAGACTATATTGTGTCTATTCAGTATTAAAATCGAAGTAAAATTAAATGGTCTACATGCCGCTTCATCTTCATTCATTCAATGATTAATATAATATAAAATACATCTAACTAAAAATATACTCTCATCAATTAAATATTTAATATTTCAAAAATAATCTTTGTCAAACGTAAATATAGTTGAGAATTCTATCGATGCTTTTATTTACCTCGATATCGATAGATGTACGCCGTGCATCACTCACGGCCAACCCCGGCAAACGACGAACAACGGCTATGGTTGAAGAGTAGAGAACGCAATGCATGCCGTACATTGCAAGCGGACTACGACATCGTGTTGATTAAGCGAGAACACATCGGGTAATGTATTTTATTTGTAACTTGTTGCAATAATATGATTGATGTTTGGAATTTCATAGTGATCAGTATATTTTTATGTTTTTACCAATTATTTTGCAATTAAATGCTATTTTTGACTTACAGATGGAAAGATATACCTCCTCGCTATATACTGGTGGTGTGACATTTTGTCTATTACGTAAGAATAACACAACACGGCAGTTTAAAGCGGAGCTCTGTTCTCTGAAGTAGTCATAAGCACACTAAACGCGGCGAAAGTATGATTCGGGCGAGTTATGATTTTCTAATCAAGACTGTGGCGCGCCTGCCCCGCCCACATGGCCATTCCAATCTTCTTTATCTCTTCCGTGGTTTCAAATAATAATAGCACTAAAAGGGGAGTTTGGATTGGCCTACTCAATGAACTTGGGAAATTTTGTTAGAGGTTGGCAAGATGCCAGGAAAACATGATGGTTACGGGGGCAGATGGCAGATGGCGCGTGAGATCGCCTGCGCGACACGGTCATGTATGTTATAGATAGAGGCTATGTAATCATTGATACATCGGTTATTATAAGGCTCTCGTTTTGATCGAGTCTTTGCCGCTACGGTAAGATTATCCTGTTTGTTCGGAAGTTTCGCATGACCATGATACCTTACAGGGTCGAGGTTATCACAATCGCCTGCTATTTTCAGTTACCCTTGAAAGATTGACTCATAAAATGAGCAGCAGATTTATAGCGAGGCTAAGTAAGAGACAGGAGGCTCTTTAACTGTTATTTTATTATCAACGAGAGTATTCATGTTACAGAAAAGTTCCTGGAAGTGTACATAACTTCAGTTTACTTTGGAATTCTTCGAAACATCTGAAAACTTTGTTTTTGGAAACTAAGCAGTAAAATTGGACTGGTATAAAAACTTTGCAGGAGAATTATTGCCTGCATTGTCTTTAAGGCATGATTTGAAGTAATCCAGAGATGAATATCAATAACAGTGTGGCTAGGGGGTTGTACACAAATCGGTGTGTTGTGTGCGGGCCTGCGGGGGTGGTATCGATCAGAGTGCGGCCGGCGCGCTGGGCCGGGCCGGGCGGGAAGCGCGCGCCGGTACGTGCGACTTGCACTTCTTTCGTCCGTTCCGATCCGACACTTCCCACCGTCTTCACACCTTATTTATCGCGTGTCGCATCGAAGCGCTGTTTGTATACACTGTTATGATACCCGCACATGGTTATGTACATATTTTTATGTGCTATTACGCGATGGCTATTACTAGCCCCCTATTACATGGGACCCAAACATACCGGCGAACTGTGGGTGTACATTAAGTGCACCTCTGCCTAACCCTTCGGGGAATACAGGCGTGATGGTATGTATTACGCGATGGTGTTTTATCAGTTTATGAGATTTCTGTGGCGTAGTTCACAATGAATGGCTTTAACTGAAAGTGAATTAAATATCTTGGAATATTACATTTGTGAATTAAGATTCTAATTGGACACAGTTGCAGTTGTTGAGTCGTGTGTGGTACACTGTACTCGTGGCATAAGGAGATTTTAGTAAAAAGCGCTACCTGATTGAACTACAACAAGTTAATTTAAATACTACATATTTTAATTCGTGGTATTAAAAAGTTGAATTCTGAATATTCAAAACTTGGAACTTATGAGCTATGGTTCTTTCAGTCTGATATTTTTTATCAATGTCATCGGAATTTAATAAGGGAGTGAGAGGGTGAAACAGCACCACTAGCTCAATAGTTAAGACATTAATAGGTCAGCCGGCACTGCTGCTGCCGAATATTAAAATATTCAGCGGCACGTAGCGGGTACAATGTCATATTTTCATACAAGTGCGTGCTACAACTATTTGTGTTGCTACGGTTCCGTGAAGGTCGTTGGACACGTGGTCGACACGTAAATTAGATCGGGTGCGTGGGGGCGTACGGCTCGTGGGGGTTAGGACCGGCCAATACGCGGGCAGCGGGCGCGATCGATAACCGGCCGCGCCCGCTTACGCATCCGCATCCGCGTCCGCGCACACTATGGGATTGTATTGTTCAAGGCTCTATAAGGGAGCAGTAAACTGACCAGAGAAATTGTTAAAGGAATGTCAAAGGCTACTACGAATAGTAATAACTGTTTTTCTTTACACACAAATAAAGAAAAGTGTTTTCGTGGTCTACAATAGTTTCTATTCCACGAATAAAGGCGAGCTCATTCCTGTTAACAGAAAACATTTTTACGGGCGGCAAAATGTGGCGTAAAACTAGTTGGGATGGGCATTATTGTGAAAACGGCGATATTCCCATCCAAATAAATGTTCGAGATAGAAGCGTGTCGGCATGATCAGGGCAAACGATAAAGTGGCTAGTATATCGCTGGTGTATTAATAATTAAGGCGAGGGAGGTCCGCAAGGGGGTGCACCTTGACACCCCTTGAACCCGACCGTCGTCGCCCACCTCCCCGCTATTTGCATGCGCCGGCCCACCAGGTGTCGAGATATACCAGTAATTGGACGGTCAATTTGATTTCATAGTACTGAATGCGATAAATCATTTGGGATCGGAAATTATATTCAACGAGTTAACATAATGTACGAGTATTTACGATAAAGTGGGCAAATGAAATGGTGAATATTTTTGCTCAATTGAAATACTATTAGTCATAATTGCTCAATGGCGATCATGACTAATAGCGTTAACAGCAGTTTAAACGGCCGCTTTAAGATTTATTCACCGGTTTACTTTTAGGAAAAGGTTCCGAAGAAGTTGGTTACTGAATAGGTTAGTCAATCTAGTGATTGTGACCTTTATTAATTTCATTAGCGCAGCGATATAGCTGTTCCATCTGAGTCGCTAGCACGCCCATAGTGGGAGGGTAACGTGACATTTGCACCCCGACCCCCATACGCCGCCGTGCCACCCCCTCAGCCCACGTGCCTCGCCCGAACAATGTACCAAATAGTTTAGGGCGTCTTCGGAAGCTAGTAATATTCATAGTAAACAATGAGTAACATTTTTGTTATCATATCAGATCTTTACTAAGTTATTTTAGCAGATGTCATTTTTACGATGTTAATTGCAGAAGCGTTGCTAGTTTGCGCCATCATACTTTTTTAGAAACTCAATGACACAAAAGTACGAGTATAATATATCTACATATTATAAAATGAGAAGAACACATTTTGGAAAATTCATTCATATTCTGAGTTCTGAGCGTAGTATCAGAGAAGCAAAATAAAAAACATTCGACATCAACAACGTAAAAAAAACCAGTGAGCTTCGCCTACAAGTTCCGCGTCCGCGTCCGCCCCCTTGCATCCCCCGGCGTCGAACCAGGCGCAGTGCGGGGTTGGCCTAAACAGATTATCCGCTGTCGCGTCCGCCAGCGGGTCAGGCCGTTAATCTCCGCGCAAATAGGCTCACGTACGACCGTGGAACCGTGGTGCCCGCTAAAATTATAACCGCCACCGGACGGTTAAATATTAAAGGGAGATCTCGACGACTGATATGCAACCGAGACGTGTTAATCTCTGTTTTTATAAGGGTTAACCGCGTGTTACGGTGTACTTATTGTTAATGGGGATATCAGCAATAATCTACATGTCTTAATTTTGGAGATATATTCTGATTACGATCGACTATAATAAATAAATGTTCCAGAGTTCGCAATTCTGGTAAGTGTTGATTTCTGGACTTTAAAGTTGACTAGAGTCGAATTAATATATCAGATATTAATGAAAGGATTGAAGTAAATTTTTACAAGCTTCATATTTATTGACATATCGGATTTCTATTTCCGATATGAAAATGAAACATCAGAGAACAATCGCTTGAAAACTGCAGACTGTATAAAGTAATCAATTGTGAAGTCAAACGTATTTCGTTGGACGGTATACGGGAAATTGCCATACGTCCGGCTATTTCCGTCCGTCCGCAATTGCGCGTACGACAGCGACCTTCGTGTGCAGCGCCAGTTGCATCCACGACGATGTGCGAAGTAACGCGAAAGAGTGCGAACTGACAACCGTCCTGCCAGTACGCTCCTACATTGTCAAATATGCAACTGATCCTGAGCGAAACCTGTTTACGTTTGTGAGTACGCTAAAAATAAATCCGCTGCTGTGGTTTGGGAAGCTCATTTGCTATGGGGAGCTTATGTTTGCAAAACAATGACATATCATAAGCAATCGATATGTCAAAGAATATTCGTTTGGTTAATTGTAGTAACTTGACAAATCGTCTGATGGAAAGCGGCAACCGTAACGTATAGACGCCAAAACTAGCAGTATCTATATCACGATGTCATCTTGGGACCTCAGTTTTTAAATCTAATTATGCCAAGTAATCACTTGCTACAATGCCTGCCAACCGGAACACAATAATGTTAGCAAATTATTGCTTAACGGCAGTATGTTTGGCAAAGCGATGGTAGGTACCACCCCAGATGTACTCCAACAGCAGGTGCAGCCCTAACTCCTAGATATTGGACAGCAATTAACTGGTTTCTGGACGTAAATCACCCTTTTCTGCGTCCAATAAAGCATAAAATGATAAATACTGACGTCGCCGGGACGTCCTTGCGGTACCCGTTTCCATATAAGCGGAAACTGGGTGACCGGGAGAGATTTATTGTAGCAATAACGGACTTATTTTTAGCACGATCTTCGAGTTCCACTCCGAAATAGCTTGACATCAATGTGCGAATACATTGGAAAACCAAATATTTGCATGCGAGTGACGTGTCATGTGCGTTAATAAGGTTTGTGGTTTGATTAATGGTGCTACAATGGCCTTTATCTGCAGTTAATTGTGTTAATGGATAACCTTTTAACGGATTAATAATTTATTGATGCGCATATAATATTTATTGGAAGTAATCGACTCAGGATTATGTCTTCGTATTCGGTCACCATTATTAGAATTTATCGTTAAACCTACACATCCAAGACGCATAATCAGCCCTTTGGTAAAGTTGGCACTGTTTCAAGAAGCGACATCCACATGCCGTACCGATGTACTCTACAGTAGCCATGACAGTGAGGCCGATCTGAAAGCACTTCCTTTAATACTTCAAGGACATGTGCAAGAGGACTTTGACCGACGATGGGACAGTATTAACAGAGGCATATTAGCATGTAACATGTTGTTAAACTCTATAGAAATGGTGGCAGATAATACGAGCTTCCCACGCTGGGTTCAATTGTAAGACACGAGTGCGGTGATATTACAACGGACCGTATTCTTATTGCTTACTACCTAATCGCCTGTGGTTTTACTTGCGTCCCATAAGGATTTTCTTACTATAGCTTGGCTTCTAAGTAGCATATCAAGATGGAACGTCCACCAAACTAAGTTATGCAACTGTGAATTCAAATTCGTGGAGTAATTATTGCGTGATGCGCGTACAAATATACAGATAAACAAATAAATAATTGTTTTGGCTTCTATTACTGTTATAGACATCGGTCAGTTACAATTTTATTATATTAGTATGATATGGTAACAGAACAAAAGACATGAACGATAAACATTACTTACAAAGACGGTTCACAAGGATTTCGCACAAAGATATCGATTCCGCCGGGTCATGGTAAGTCTACGCGTGTACGTTCGAAAACTTGGAGAAATTACGTAATCACGTAAACAAGCAAACCATTCGCACAAGGAAATTCTCGGTAAGTAGAAAAAATTCCACACCTTACGAGAACTTAATTGGTTATTGATTGGTGGAGGAGGTAAGTTATACCAAGTTAGGAGTTCCGATGTGACGGCACGCTCGCAAATAGCGTCATTGAGTTTTTAACATCTGTATCGGGGGGTCGTAACCGAGCGGATAACACGTTTACTGCTATTTAGCACATAGGTGCGATATTACACAACTTTTCCTGTCGACTAACGCCTTTGTGGTACATCCGATTGAAACTAGCGTATTGTGTTGTAGTTTTATTGTTTTGTAGCTGGTTGACACATTAAAATGTACCTAGTCTAAATTTTTCAAGGTCTGTCACTTTCTTGAAAATTATGCTATACCTATCCTTTTTATTAGGCTATGGACGCGTTATGCATTCCTACTGTACCTTTATAGCTGTATGATGGCTCTATGTGCTATGGTTCAAAAGCCGTTTCAAGAAAACATCTTTTCAAACAATATGAGCAGTAAATCCTTGACATTCAGACAAACATTAGCAAAGGTGCAATAATCGGGTGTTTATCTAACTTGCGGCTATCAACCTAGCGAGCGGCATGTTGACTAATAGAATAGCAAGGTTGAAACAATTGAGTCTACGACGACGCGGCCGCGCCGTACAACTTCGACTGACTGCGAACTGGCCGAAGTCTTTAAGGGCCATCGTATTATGCTTGTAGCAAATAATCCTCAGAATTATTTCATTTATTTTCGTGTGTCGATACCGTAATATTACAATAACATGAGATTTTTTTAAAAGAAATTGCTCTCTTTTGGTGCTCGGAAATCAAGATTTTTGATTGGACAATTTGATAGGGGTCTTGCAGGGGTGGTTCTTTTCCAGAAATGTATTTTCTTCTGATTACACCAGTACATGTAAGAAGAGATGATTATCAAGCCAAAATTTAAGAAATGGAAATGGAGAAAGGCATCTCCAGCATCGGCAGTCCCATTAAAACAAGCCTAAATATTAACCTGAATCGGCAACTTTCCAGTAACTATATAAGGATAAACAGCAACTGTTATCGCTATTTAAAAACTCGCTAGGAGCGCAATGTCAATGTCACGTTAAACAATCATCAATTGACCTTCGCTGTGTTCAGAGTATGTATTGATTTGATTCAACCGGGGAAGTTGCTAACAAACTTGTACAGGTTAATATCGGAAGAAAGCTTTATTTAAAGAAAAATAAATGTTATGATTTCACTTAGAATTACGGGTGCTGCGTTTGCAAAGGTCCTTGAGTAAGCGCAGATAAAAAGTAACCTCAAGATAATCTTATTGGTAAGGGCGCCCACAGTGGGACTCCCGACTTCTGTCCGTTCCATTCCAATCATAGTAGATATCACTTAATTACTTCAAGGAAAGAGAATGGACGCGACTTATTTATTCGTCAGTGTCATTAATTTCCCTTTAATTTAAAGTTTAAGTTACTTTAAAAGTAACGAAATATTTTTTACTGAGGCAAAACAATGCCTACTTCTGTCTTGAATTTAAAAAGGCCATAGCATAGTCTGAAGAAAGGAATATTAAAGAGCAGTTGTAATTTAATATAAGTACTGTTAACTTATGTTACTTGTAATAACACAGTTTTTTGAAAACATGACCCAAAGTAGTGTGAATTTATATGGTTCATAAACTTTAAGTTTAGTAACACTCGAGTTTTACGCCAAGTTGTATCGAAAACTTAATACAAAGGAATCCAACAGTGGGTTTCTTTCAAACTTCTTTGTAAACATCTGATATGTTTACAAAGTAGCATAAATGAGAGATCATAAATTATTTTATACCAAGTATCGGCTCAGAAAATGTTGACAGGGCGTCGATAATAAGCCACAAACCAAAACAATAGTCGGTGACCAAAATAAAGACCGTTTATGTAGATTTATGTCACGTTCTATTTTAGTATTCGACCAGTCGCGCGTGAACTTGTCCGCTAGAGGGCGCGCCCAGTAGTGCGCACGCGCCGGCCAATTTAAATAAGAGTACAGGAGGAAAACTTCACCGTTCTAAGAACGATGATGGTGAAGTCATTGTGCACGTAATTTTAATGATTATTTTCAATTGGATGACACTTATGGATTTCATGGTATTTAATTAAAGGTATGATGACTTAATGCAAACAGATACAGACGATACTTGTACGAAGAAAACATCCAAAGAAAAATCGTTCATAATCATAATACAGTTGGTACACTTGAAAATACTACAGTTCAGAATAGTACGAGATTATTGAAGAATTACTAAAAGAATCTAAATTCACCCTCCTGAAAATGAAATAAGTCATTCAAGACTGAACGAAACCACCTGTTGAATTAAATCCACTGAAAAGCGTTTGATAGATTTCTGGAAAACATTCCAAATCTAGAAACAGTATTTAGACATTGTTTTTTGAGCATAATTTGTGAATTGGAATATACATTGCCAGACAAACGGCAATGTCAATAGTATACACTAGATAAAATATTAACTTTCCTGTTTTGTATAGGCTCACTCGTTCATTTATCTAATGTTAATTTAACTAATACTATGAAACTAAAAATAATATTTTGCGATGTATATTACCTTAAACCAGGGAATTACATCGTGATATTGGAACTTGCTAATTATATGACAAGCGAGCTAATTATATGACAGTTGGACTGCGAAGTCGTAGGTCCCAAGTTCGAATGTAAGACACTATCTCGCGTTTAAAAAATTGAGAAACCTTCACATCTGAGTGATTTTCTCATAGGTATAACTATGATGTCTGCCAAGTGCCAATCCACAGTAGGCTAGCGTCGTTGTGGTCTAATAACTGTCATTATAAGAGGAGACTCGTGCCTAGAAGTGGGACAGTATAGGTTGATGTTGATGATGTTATTAACCGTCAATGATTGCTTAGTACCTAAACAAACTAAACCATATTAAAATGTCAGGAAAATAGTACCATTAATACTTTTTGAAGCTACAAAGATAAGAGGATGTTAGCATTCAAAATATGGAGGAGTAATTAATGTTCATGAATATAAATACGAACGCGGAGAATTTCAAATAGCAAAGAATTAAGACCATGAAAACGGGACACGAGTTTTAAAGAGGCAAAATACACGAGAAAAACTAAAACACCACGAATTTACTCAAGATGAAAGGGGCAAGTGTCCCATAGAACCGCCCACTAAAAAGGCTGGCTATATCGAGGTCACGTCTCTTCGTAAATTAGGAGGGCGGTATCAGGCTTGCGAAACGTACCGCTAAATATATAAATGAAGAGAGCTTCCAGGATTACCACTGTGATGAAATTTTATGTAAGCAATTCTAGGGAATGGGAAAAGCAGATTTTAGGCCTTGGCAAATTTTGGACATAACGCTTTAAAATGTAATCAACAAAATAGGCCGCCGTGACTTAAGATGCCGTGAACTTTCAGCATTTCTGAATAAGTTAACTTCTGGTGGATTAAAATCCTCTTCAAAGTTTTAAGGTGTAGGCTTTTGTAGGAACGAACCGCTAAAACGATTAAGTGAAAACCGAGTAAAGTTAAACTAAATCAGTAAGATAAATTTTAATCGACTGTTTAATTTGACATCGGTTAAGACATGTTTTTGGAAGCTCTGTAATTTTAATTAGGTTCTGAAAACAAAACTGTTGTATAATGTAATGAATTACCTTATTTACTCATCATTGTTACGTTGAAATAAGCACCCAAAATTTTCTTTGTTTTCTTCCTAAATATCAGACGGAAGCAATTTCAAATGAGAACCATTTTGCATTTAAATGTTAGTCTCAACCATCTCATAAGACACTGCTCTGGGCGTGCACTCGCAAGACTCATTCATTACTTTGATTACTTGCTCCGTTCATCCCGGGCCAGTTTCTCCTTGGATTCCCTATTGTCGTCGGCTCCACGTTGCCGAGTCGCGAGATCTTAATCTTTCTGTTAATTGTCGCGATACAACGTCTTTCGGTTTGGTTAACGAGCTGTTAACTTGAGCCATTGTGTCGCTTACCTCCGCAAGATAATCTGCTCAAATTGTGTAACGTAGCACCGTGTAATTTATATTTTTATTGACAGTTTTGTTTTAAAACTCTATCTACGCATACGCTTTTTTACGGCTTTGAATACATTTGTTTAATGGAACACTTAATAATTTTCAATTCAGAAAATAATATATCAATTACATATTTCTTGATGAAACCTGTTCTAAGTTGATTTCCACGAAATGGAAAAGTAATTTCAAAGTTAGTTTATGATAAAGCTTAATTAACCGTTCAAGGTAATTCACCAAACGCTAGAGGTCCAACATTGTACTTGACACAATGAGTTTCAAACTTCAAAGCATACTTGTGAGTCCAGTCAAAGGATAAATGCTCGTAGGATAGGTACTTGCTCAGTTTCTCAGTAACGATAAACTATAGCCTCAAATCATTTACAATATTACAGATTAACATAGATGAATGAATAGAATACTCACGGCTCGCGATCAGTTCTGGAGCGACGAGACCATTCAGGTCAGGCTCTTCGCCGTACCAGAATATCCATAGCTCTTTAGCGGCTCGGAGGGAGAGGGGCGGCGGCGCGGGCGTGCTCATCTCGTAGATGTTATCGGGTGGCGGCGGTGCCGGTACCCGCCGCCACACGCACAGGATGTCGCCGGCGAGGCAGCGCGCGTAGCTGCTGATCACCGGGTCCGCAAGCGGCGCGCCGCCCTCTTCCCCGTCGCCGCCGCCGCTCGTTTCCCCCCATACGAGCTTACGCCATTTTATGCCATACAGCTCCGTCTGAAAGAGGAAAATTAAACAAGTCAGCACTTGGGTATAAAGAGGTTATGGTGTTTAAAAAGTCCTTATGTGTATTGTGGAGTACGTGTTGTTGGGCGCCATTAGCAAAAACGCGCGAGTCGAACCAAAAAAGAAAAAACGGCGCGACCTACTAGTGCGGTCAATCGTTTTTTTTTGCGAGGCAAAATATAATAATACAGTTACTGGTAGTTATCTGTTATATCGCATACTATACTCCATTTGGTTAGGTACTTAACTAAAGGTAAACAATAAAAATGGCGACGTTCAGGGCTCTTCAACCTTTATTACAATGGTATCTCATGAATTGGGAGTGAAATTAATAATAACACATCTAACAATCAATAAAAACAACGAACAAACAAAACTATAACTAAATAATACAATTTACGGCAAAAGAAACACAAAAACGAACGAAAGTACAAACTGTTACGAATGGCGTCTGGTTACCCGACTAAGTATAATATCGGCTAATTATTTTGCCGCGCTTCCTCGCGCTACTACTTCTTAATTTTTTCGAGTTATCAAAAGTCTATTATGTAGAAAAAGGTTTTGATTTCCTGTCTTTTTAGATTCTTTCTAGTAGGCACATTGCAATACTTTATGACATAATAATCAGATTTAATTTATTTATTGGTCGCAAGCTTAAGAATTTATAATTACCATTTAATATTAAACAAAGTAGTAAAATATGCTAGTATAGTAAAGGAAAATTATTTTGAATGATTAAATAATTTATTTTGGTTACGTTTTGTTTCAAGATGAAAAATGGCCCTATATAAGAACCTTTTTTATGATTTGTTTACCTTTAGTTAAGTACCTAACCAAATGGAGTATAGATCTATTCACGTGACGATATAAATTGCGTTTGTAAACAAACATTTGAAGCGTCGTGAAAACAATAAGAAACTCGGAACGACTCCGAACCTGTCAACAATAATCGTCCGCATAATCAGGACGAAAACTGCACAGAGACCTCGAAGTTGTTCTAAAATTGTCTCTGGCACGAATCCAGGGGGACAGAGGTGCAAGATCAGACCTATTCTGCGTCGCACCCGGAAGCTGATGTGCTCTGTAGCGAAGAATTATACCTAGCTGTAAGCTACCTATATCTCAGTAAGCTTTTGTATGGGACTTGTTCACAACACGTAATATTCTGGCAACACCCGAGTAGGTTGTAAAAAGGTGATAAGGCGACACGACGCCCTTACGCGGAGAGATTAACCGTGGATGTTTTGTAGCAACAGCACGTGTTCCGGAGATTAAGTGGTTGTTCTAACGCTAGGGTTATTTTATAGAGAATCTTTAGTACGCTTGAGAACATTATGAATAGATTTAATTAATATGTCAATTATATTAAAATGGTCGGTATTTGAAGCACCTGTGCTATTGGTAAAAAGCTTTCATAAATACTATATAATAATCATTTAATTCAGTGCCACAATTCATGTTGATGATATACTCATAATATTTAAACTTTGTTTATTGAATCAGCTGAAGACTCAACCATTCACGATGCAGTTGTCGTTTGGAGCAAATAAAGACACAAACATTAAAAATTATATATCCAAACCAGATAGATATTATGGAATACTTTCGCTTTTCTTGTTTCGGTCTTGGAACTGAGAATATTTACATGTAGAGGCTTAGAACTAGTCACGATTTCAGCACTATTAGAGGTCGTTCGTTTATATGCAGTCTAGTTTCAATAGCTTCCGTTTCAACTTTTAACTGTTTTTAATATTTCCTTATAAAATTACGGAACTGGCAAACGGTCCAAATTTATAAAATTTATTTCATCAATTAGCTATAAATGCCTGTTATATGATATCTGCATTTGTTTGATTTGATCCAAAGTTCCAAACATTACATGTAAAGCATAGCTTTTAGTGATATGTTGTATTTGGTTATGATGTGGAATAGACATTATTTATCTATTTACCAAACTTCACTCATCCCTCAATAAGATAATTCTCAGCATCCAATTTCACCGTCACCCTTATCTTCTCCGATCTGGTTCAGAATCGGAACTGCTTGATGGCGAAATATTGTGTCACTGCTTCACTCTCCCAAACGAATATTTTGCTAATCATCACCAGCCAGAGACAAGGTGTTCTATTAACCGACTAAAACTAACCGTTGTTCGTTCAGTCACCGGGTGCCGATTTGTAAAGGCATAGTTACTTAAAGTGGTCTTATTGAGTCATTCCATCATCAAGCCATTACATTGTCCCACTGCTGGGCATGGGTCTCCTCTCAGAACGCGAGGTATTAGGCTATAGTCCACCAAGCTAGGCTAATGCAGGTTAGCAGACTTCACATGCCGTCAAGAAAATCTCTCAGCAAAGCAGTTTTCCTTGCGATGTTTTCCTTCACCATAAGCGCGTAATAATTAATTATTAATACGTAACATTAAGTCTCTACATGTTGAGTTGAAATTGGTGGTTATCATGTGACACGACACAGTCCAACAAAGCTTTTCACCATCGTAAATTTGAAAATCATCAGGCAGCTAATTAGTTACCCATTCAGTGATATTTATGGGCGTCCATTGCAAGGCTAAGTGTGAGCATAGCCGGCAGGTGGGGTTTCGACCTTGAATATGCAAATATTTTATCGGGTCAAACACCCATCGCCCCTCGCCCCTCGCTGGACAACCACCGCAACCTGTCTGTAACACTCCTATATGTTTTTCTTTAGTCTGGCGGAGTTTTCACTTTCGTTTACTAATTATGCAAATCTGTATTTCACCTTCTGAGGTAGTGTTTTTATTGCAGCATCGAATAATGGATTATTTTTGCTTTATTTAGCTAGCAGAAGTTTTAAAAAAGTTTCCAGATGATCCGAGGAATCGGTCCCAAGCCCCAACCAAAGGTTTTATAATAGTACGTTGTTTTCCAAGGGATTGGGACTTTGTGTACACTAAGAATTCAAGGTACGATAGGTCCCATTTATGGACAAGGACGTTCAAAATCTTGCAAACCAAAACCAAAGATTTTGTACAATCTATGACACTACACTTAAAAAGGTTTATGTGTACGGACCTATTAAAAAACTCAGCAACAAAGTGAACGTGAATAACGTTTATTGTTCAAATACAGTTATTTACTTTTCGAAAGCTTTCAACCCTTTACTGCCCGCGGTCACGGGCACTCTACCCGCGGTACTGGATATTTAAATAAACATAAACCGATACACAGTAAACTTCGTCCCGTTTTAATGGACAGTTGAGTTTAAATATCAGTAATTACGTAATGATAAATATTGTTATTATAAAATAAACAGTCATTTGTGCGACAGATATCGGGTGTTCAGCTACTGATGGTGTTAAATTGTAGTTTATCAGTATGCCTGTTAATGTATCAATAGATCCATTGTGACCTGCGACAACGAATATCGGTTCTAAAATCAGTAGTTTGATATTATAGACGATTTTTTGCGTCAAATCTTGACAGCACGTTCCGTGACCGCAAAGTCACACTAAACTACATTCGCTACCTATTAATTTAGTAACATACATAAAGTTAAAAGTTCATTGTATATTTTTCCACGCAAGCATCTGCAGCGGAAGGGGCCAAACGCACCTGGCAGACGTGACGCGTGGGGTCGCATCGACCTAACGCGATAAGGGGAGGAATAAGTAACTCAAACGAGTTTAGTGTTAACTTCCAAATGAGGGGTTATTGGTCGAGGCTTGAAACGCGACTGTTAAGCAGTGTTCAGATATTAAATTATACAAGTCGCCCGTTTATGGTGTGTTGTGCCGGGAAGTTTTATTACATTTTTATTGCCAATAGTAATTAGGTTTATATTGAAATATAATAGGCGTCCAATAGCTTCTATAAATGTTGACAGAGATTAAATAATTTACTGTATAATGTACGAGGCAGTTGTGTAAAGTTGCTGTTTATGAGCTGAGCATTAGTGAGCATTAGTTCAAGATCAAAGATGTGTGTTAACTGGAACTGATTGAAAGGTTGTATACAATAAGTAGTTAGATAGCATTCTTGAGTACATATGGAGGAATGCGTCAAGCTCGGTGTCGTGAATTTTCGGTCGGGCGGCGCCGGGGCCGGCCGGCGGCCGCTTTCTAACGCGCCCGATGCGCCCGCGCAGCCCGCTTCACTTTCTATTGTACGATGCTATGTGACGACTTGCCTTCGTTTAAAATTATTTTATTTAATTACGCGTAAAACTCTTACTATGTTCAAAGATTCACAGGCATACAAAATGTCGAATAAATGAATTAACAAAATATATTACACAATTTTAATTTAAATATTAGATGTAGGAGAAAATAATCAATATATTTATTATCGAGTAAGTACAATCCTAATGAGTACCTATGGTATTGTAAGAAAGAATCGAGAAAAGGATCTCATCAATAAAACATCGTGTACAAGCGACTTGCTAATGTATTTCCAATACACCCACACTCGGGTCAATGGATCAGAATAAAAATTCAAAAGCTGCAAGTATCTTGCGGTACTGCGGCAAAATCGCTTTAATATAACGCAAAATTATTCCTCAGCAAAGAGCACATTGCACGAGGTAGAGCAAGTTTGTTGGGATAAATCTGCGGTTGTTTGAATTTAAAATGCGAAACGAGCGACGGATGGACGCCTAGCCCGACGATAACACCCGGATGAATCCGGTCAGACGAAAGCCGTGCCTTTTCCGGAAAATACCGGCTGTAACCGGTTCTAAAGCGGTGCTACATCACTTGGCGCAAGCCTTTGAAAAGTTTGAAGTCAAAATGAGAGCACGGCTTAAATAGTTCACAGCGCAGTTCTCCGTGAGCGAAATTAAAATATGCTATCTTGCTCCCTGGTTATGTTCAATGTTGTAATTGCACGTATATTGATGTAAAGTAATGCAAATAGCAGTACTTTTCCCATTTGGTCCCTTTATAATAGTCGCCCACTCATACAATCGATGCGCTGGCATGTTCCTACATCGGTGCCTTTCGCGTAGCTCTGTATTCATATTTGAACATACGCACGCAATGACTAATTTACACATCATTGCAGTGCGGGGGTATTGCCCACCTAAAGCCGATCCTCTTACTCTTTCTTACAATATCACCTACTTTGTGTACTTCACAGCGTAGTTAAACATTAGAAGATACTAGATTAAATATGATAAAAATCTATAATTTAATCAATTTCTTGTAAAACAATGATCCCGTAAAGCGATCATAACCTAGAACGGAAAAAACTGCATGTCCAAAAAAGTCGAGCACCGCTAGTCGAGTGAGCGGGACGGACGTATGACACGTGAGCGAGACGGCGGCTATCGCGAAAGTGAGAGGAGGCGAGACGCGGAGCGGCAACACCGCGCGGTTACGTTACTAGCGGGGTAAACAATCGAGGATGATGTGACGGTGCGCGTGCGACCGCCCCCGGCCGTGCACTTCGCTACTGCATTTTTGACGTGTGACGTCACTAGATGCGTTTTGTTTTTGGGGGAGGGGGATAGGGGCGACTGCTTCGTTTACCTGTACTCGTCAAGAGACTAACTTTTTCCTCGCTGTGCCCGTAGTCTGGAGTACAGCATTAGAAATAGTCACCTAAAAATAAGCGTGTTTGTAAACAGTGTGAAATTTCATTAGTGTTGGGAGTTTTCGTTATAAATATTTCGGCGCATAATGGCACAGTTCTGACGTGTGAATCCAATACACTGTAACTCGAGTTACAGTGTTTTGCCTTAATAGCGCTCATTTGATTATTTCGAGGCAGTTACATATCCCTATATTAATATTTTTTAATTTTATAGAACGTAGAAGGAGATATGAGCACATACAAAACACTGTATTTTAGTTACATTTATGGTTTGTTATGGCATAACACTGTGATTGAAGATACTGTGTTTTGGTTGAATAAGTTTATGCGAGATTAGTTGAAATCCTGAGATACAGTGTTTTGGATAACCAAACACACTGGAGACGTCGCGCTCGGCGACATGTCCCTATGCGTGAGCTCCACGCTTAGTGGTCGTGAATCACTGCTCTTGCTTGGACGCGCGGACGGTGTTTTGAACGACACCGCGTACGTTGCATTCGTTTAGATAAGTTTGTTTGACTGTGTAACAACAATAACAATGAGTGGATACCGTAATAGTGTATTAGTAAAATTGTCACAAAGCAATATAAAACATCACAACAACTATTAAGTCACAAAGAAATGATCAAATTCAGTAATAATTCTAAAGCAGCATTCCCCTAAGGGTATAATACTCGTATTCACAACCTGAAAGTCATAGAATTCAGAAGAAATAAATTAATAATATTTATCAGGAATGATTATAACGCAGATTTTAAAGAGATATCGTTTTGAAAAAGAATATAGAACTTGAATTGCAGAAAAGGGTATAACTGATCTTTTGGAAGAGGTTCAGAGGTAGGTTCCTAACCTAGAGGTATTAGCAAGACAAAAAAAGAGAGTTATTAGCACTGTGCAAGTCAATGCCTCAAACAAAAACAGTTTTTTTATGAAAATCTTATTGTTTCGGAATCATCGGATTTAATATAGTAGGAAAACCCTAAGACTTCAAAGTAATTTATAGACTGATTATATATTAGAACGTTGATCTCATTGCTAAATTGTTCCATATTTTTTTACTATGTTAGTATTATAATAACTATGAATGTTAAGTTAATTTTTGTTTGTTTTTAGTTGAAATTTCTTGAGTTGAGATTTTGTTAATTTTGTGTTTTTGTTCTTATTTCACTAAATATGTGATTAATATTTTATCTTTCGTGTTATTGTAACTTGATTAATATTTTGAATTTTATTTATCTTAAAATTTGGTTCGGAGAGATAATTACTTGAAAGGATTCTTTTGTTTTTATTGTAATAAACATTTTTAAAAATTAACCTAGTTCTATTTTTTAATATTTTTCTTATTTATGTTCTTTTTGACGCTTTATTATTGCCTATTGTTGTTAAGGCAATACACTGTATTTAAAAATACAGTATATTGCCTTAACAATAAAAGCTCTGTTCCCATAAAACTAATACACTGTAACTAAACATACAGTGTTTTGCTAAAACAATCGTTAACATTTTCTTCAAGTTTTATAGAGACAATACACGTTTACTTAGATAATTCTAATAGTATGGATAGTATGGTTCTGAAATATATATGGCTAGATAAAACGTAAAAATACCTTTAATTTGGTATATAACACATAATATAATTTTATAATAACATTACCAAAACATACTAAAAACTAAAAAAAGTTTTAAAAGCCCTTTTCACGAAATAGATATTTCTGAGATACAGTGTTTTGGATTTACACGTCAGAGTTAACGCAGCGGGTGCGTGCGCGGTGCGCCGCCACTGTCCACTTCCGCGAACGTCATCATTATTATGGATTGCGCGTGTTGAACTTATGTCACACGGTATTGTTACTATGTGCTTTACCTTATTTTTTCTTTGTGGTAATTTTAAACGGAATTTCAAGCGTAAGAAATACCAGGAAGGATACTTTAAGCGGAAAGTCGTAAGGTTAGTTACCTCTACGTGATAGTATTTGGATTCAGGAATTTATAGATCTAATAAACAAAGAAAAGTAATGTTCAACATAATATATGAAAAAGGCGAACAAAGCAAATATTATCGAAGCAACACAGCTAAGTCAAAGATAATCAGTACAAAATAGCTCATAACAATTAAAGCCTACACAAGCCGGTTAGCTTACATAAACATATTAGCTCAATAACCATTATATAGAAACAATATTTACTGCAGACAACAGTTACCTGCCACACACACATACATGCATTACATACACGCACCCACACTCATGCACTAGCCGACAATAATAATGCTACCATATTACTTGGCAGTGGGCGGCGGCAAACGGCAACACTTACCATTTAATATTATATCTTACTCTGTCTACTTTAAGTGGAGTGAGAGAGAGATAGAATAGCCACACAGTTTTTTCCAGTGTTGTCATGATAAAATGAAAACCTTTGACCCCAAGGATTTATAGGTATGATATGCGCGACAAATTTTAAAATTGTAATTGTATTTCTTAATTAATTTTGTTCAGGTAATAAAATCAGGAAGTTCCATATTATTTACTCGTAACTGGTAGGTTGCTTGGATAATATGTACCGTATTAAGTAAAACACAGGTCATACAAAAGCCAAGGATTCGTGTCGACAAAATTGGAGTTTTTGCATAACATAACATAAAATACCATCACGCCTGTATTCCCCGAAGGGTTAGGCAGAGGTGTACTTAATGTACACCCACAGTTCGCCGGTATGTTTGGGTCCCATGTAATAGGGGGCGAGCCTATTGCCATTCACCGGGCACAAATCCAGACTCCGAGCTGCTACTGAGAATTTCATAGAAAGCCTCAATAACACTTTGCTCGACCTGGGGATCGAACCCAAGACCTCTAGCGTAGCAGTCGCAATTGGGACCACTAGACCAACGAGGCAGTCAGTTGGAGTTTAAGGGAAAGGAAATATTAAATAAATCTCAGCTTTGGACTCTAGCTTGAAGTCTTCCGATTACAACAATTCCAATTATATCTCCATATATATGTACGGAAGGTAGTGAGTCTGAGCAGGAAAAGACACATAGCCATGTTTGTAAAAGCGAGATTTACATTCTCGATGTACAAGTACGTCTTGTATGTCACCAAGGGCGAGGACACGGACCACGTGACGAGACCAAAGATTATACATGCTGCATCAAGCCACCAACCATAGACTCAGTATTCAAAAACAAAAAGAAAAATATCAAAACCAGAAACAAGTACTGTAAGCGAAGTAGGTTTCGCGAACAAATTATTTGTAGCGATTTATTATAATCGTTGATAACCATGAACGATATATTGTATATAAAGTATCGATAGTTAATTTCGCCGATCTAACAAGTATGATATTGCATGTACAAAGGTATTAAAATGGAATTGTTATGCGGCAAACGCGTCTACAGGCACGCGCCATGGATCGTTTTAGAGGCCACATCGGCGCTTGCGCATGTATGCCTACATTCGCACAAGCACTACCAAACACGTATGTAAATTGAATCCGTCAACAATAAGCTAACAGCTACACAATCAACAAAGAATTGAGATGATTACAAAGATCAAAAGACCACCAGTGACAGTTATTAACTACGAGCTTCTGCTCAATGAAGGGAGTTTAAAGAAACTTTCTACTTTTTTAAATATTCAAAAAAATTGCGGAAATGACATCACGTCATCATAGCGATTATTAAATCTATTCGTGGTGTTTTTAATTGCCATTTAGTTTTGGTTACGACTGTTCGAGAAGTATTACGTCAGGATATGTGTTGCTGGTAACTTGGTACCTCGAGGCCGACAACCAACGGATAGTCGCAGCGGACAACCTCAGGAAGGAGGTCGACACACGAAACGGTTACAAGATCATCCACCGACCAAAATAATCGTGGACTCATATTTTAACGGAAATTGACGGTGTACAGGATCTGATTTTATTGCAACGGAAAAATCTGACACTAAATTGAGAATTTTGCAAAGCCATTTAGGAATATTAACATTTTACGACGAATTTAACTTGATATTCATCAATGCAACATGATCAGTGAGGTCAATTGAATTTATTAAAGCAATTGTTACGGTTGGAGGATCACACGAAGTGTCAATTAAACTGTCAGGTTCAGATCTTGATCCCCAGCTTAGTAACACCAAGGGTAAAGGGTACACACCACGCAGGTAGGCTATACTGGTGCGCTACACTGCTAACGGTACAACCGCGCGCCGACTGAGGTCAACGAACTCAACGACCTTACGTCTAGTCTAGAAATTTGAAGGTTTGTCCTACTTTTTTTAGAAACAAACTGAAGTTGTAACATAATATTTGAAGCACAGAACGAGAATAAGTTTCAACGACAAACACTTGAAACGCAAAGTAAATAAAGTAGTAACTCAATAGCGAATTATTGATGTCAAGATGTTGGCAAACATTTTAATCTCGAGATTGAGAACTCGTGAATAGCTCGCAGGAGCCGTCTGAATGCAGATTCCGCCGCGGGCCGCGAAGCTTTTATGCATACAAAGGACGTCGCTAGGATATTGTGGTGCGGCAGGTAGATACATGCAAGTACCGAGTGCAATCACAGAAACGCATTGAAACACGAGGAGACAGTATAACAAAAAGAGGGGAAGTTATCCAACGAATATTCCAGAAGATTTTCAAATAGCGAATCAACTTTGTGCGCTAACACTGATCTCGGTTACTTGATCGTTTGTCTCTTTTCCTCTCTTACCCGCCTTCTCACGCGTTCAAACCTCAGCCTCTATGGTGACACGTAAATACTACGTGCACTATTTAACAAGTGGAACGCGACAAATACTGGAAAGCCACTTGCAAGTTTACTACACTGGTTTAATTGTAGGACTATCACAGATAAAAGAACGAAAACAAGTTGCAATTTTTCCTTTTATGATTCGAATGGTGTCATTAAACTGAAGAAGATGATTATGACTCAATAAAATCTAACAATGGGTTATGCTTAGCAATATTTACGAATGTCATTTAAACCATGCGTCATTGAAAACTTAAAATTCACACGATGCTGAAGCCAGACAATTCCGACAACTTTGACATAAATTAGATCCTGATTTGAGTTTGGACAATCTTTATTTATGTATCGTAATATAATGATAGATTGTTTTCTTGTAGACGAATTCACACATTCACGTCTTCGGCTGATGGGGGGGACGAGTTATACAGGCAAAAGGGGGGGTTATAGTGAAAGCGAGTTGAAATAGATTCGGCGGAGCCCTCACCCATTCATATTCTTTAATCTAAAACAGTTATATGCTGTTAAATGTAGTCAACCCGTGTTGACAATATGTTTAATAATAAAACCAATAAATTAATTTGCTATGCAATACCTTCGATTCGTATTGTCTGTTGACAGTTAATTTTGTTAGTCATTTGCAAATGAGGTCGACCTGCGAGCCGATACATCGGTGAAGCGGTTATGTAATGTTGAGAATTGCCTGCGTTTCAAAATGTTCAAGTTGAAAATGCATATAATATATAGACAAATATTAGAAAGGAAATATTAAAGAAGTGTATTTATGCGACTATTTTAAAAGGGACATCCACTATCTTCTTTATTTTATTATGAAAAGCACATTTATCTGATGCAGTTGTTAGGATGCCGAAGTAAACATTACTCAATTTGCTATACATATAATCTTCTGTGTCCTTCTGAAGTCTGCATCAATAGTCTAGTGTTCCTAAGCGCGATGGCTACGCTAGAAGTCTTGGGTTCGATTCCTAGGTCGAGCAGTGTTACTGAGATTTTCTATGAAATTCTAATAGCAGCTCGGAGTTTGGTAAATGGCAATGGCCCTTGAGTGTACATTGAGTACACCTCTGCCTAAACCTTCGGGGAATGCAGGCGTGATGTTATGTACATTAACTGGTACAACTTGTTCGGTAGACATTACCCAATTTGCCAGACGATTTTCAGTGTCTCTAAAGTATACAACGTTACTTTTAGACCATACTGCTAGTTTTATTACGGCAAGAAAGTTTTTAACTTTGAGTAAAACATATAACATTTACATCTTAGTAGGTTAAAATACGTGAAGTTATGTGTTTTACGCTTGTATAACAACATGACGCAGTTAATCGCAGTGAAATTTGTATTCTGTGAGTCGAGGGCTTAAAATTGCGTGTAAAGAGCCTTTGGGAGTTTTTGGATACACTCGGATATACGTAAAGACGCAGCTATATAAGAAACATTTGTTTATCTCCTAAGCGTTCTACTAATAAAATACTCCACTGATAAAACAAAGTGTCTCCACCTAGAGCAGGTACAGACGTTGCCAAGTGTCGTCAACACACATGGCGTCTTGTTTACACAATAAGAAAATATAGGTCACTCTTTACTTTCGCGTTTCCAGACATTTACGCTTCGTACGAAAGGGGGGTAGCCGGATAACGGAGTAAAATTACTCGTGTAGAAATAACCTTTAGCCAAGAAAAGCGAAAGTGGAGCACAAGGCTAGTGAAGACTTGTTTTTATCGATCGACATAACGCAGAAACTCGAACACGGTGTTTTCAATCATAGTAATGGAGTTTATGTCTGTCAGAGATGCATTCAACTGAGTAACCACTATTAAAAACAAATGAATAGTGGATACCATTACTATCAAGTAATTGGAGCATCGGATTCCAACAAAATTATATCATTGATTTAATATTATTCACATTGTAGTTAAATCTTACCATTTCAACTTATGTTTATTAGTCACTCCAACCATCCAATACTGGAGTGTCATGGAAATATTTATAATGAGTTTATTTATTAAAAATAATAATTGCAAATTAACGTTGTTGACACAGGACTCACGTTGGTGTCGAGTGGCGGACTCAGGCGGAGCATCGAATGTGGGACGGGCACAGAGCACTTCTGTTATCTTGACCCACATATCGTGACCGCGGTCGCGGCCGGACCGCTGACGCTATTATAGCGGAACACCTTAATTGCCTTTTGATGAAAAACTACGAGAATTTCGAAAGGGCAGTTACAAAAATAGACAATTATGAATACATTGAACTTTAACGTAAACAAAAATTTATTTTGTACACAATACAGCCGAAAGAAACCCACGAAACTCTATAGAAAGACGAAAATAAAAATAGCTAAAAATAGCATCTATTGAAACGAAAATCAACGGTCACGTAACATGAAAACATTTTCCAGGAAGAAAAGGTGACATCAAATGAAAGATTTCAATATAAGAGAGCGAACGGCAAAAATAAAAATCGTAAACAAATCAGAGAGAGAGAGCTAACATTTTTCCTTGTGACAGTACCATCAAAACAGAACCTTGACCCAGAATGTGAGTCGTAATAACAAGAGGAAAAGGACGTAACGAAGATGCTGTCAGGATCAAGTGATGTCATATCGTCTGAGAATTTAAGACTGGTTTTATTTATACAAATATTTGAGTGTCCTTGTTGACGGATTAATTTTAAGGCAGTTTGATTATGGCCTAAATTGAAAAGAAGTTTGTCTATCTTTTGGATAGGTACCTTTTTCGTGTAAATGCTGGATATTGAAACTTCAAGATTTTATTCTAAAGTCTAGCAGTGCCATTATTATTTTCTTAGAAAAGTAAGCAGCTAAGATGCCCAGTTACTAACAGTAGGCTCGCCCCTACAGTACACCTGGGTACAGGTGTGCTAGTAGGCCAATTAACTTATGTTATGAAAATGTATTCAATCAATTAGAATGCCACATTCAACCAAAATAAACGAGCCAATTACATTTATACAGTTATATTGGTAAGCGCCGATATTTAAATACTTTTGCGTATTGAAATATTTTTACTCCTGCCTCCAATACAAGCAAGGCCATCAACTAATGGAGTAATTCGATTATGCGTTAACTCGAAAACGGTATTAATTGTCGAGTGTGATACGGCCCTTTCTCTCTTTAAAGTGGGTTAAATAAAAGCACTCGTTCGTTGCGGAACCGCGCTGATTAAGGACAATGTGGATAGCTTGCGAAGGACGAGCCAGCTCGCTTCTGGGACCGACCTTCATGTTAATTTATTTTCAGTCTTATTAAGAAATTGTCAAGGTATAAACTTGATTGTCAGTGTTTTCTAGCAGTGACTTTTTTGCTTAACAACAACCAATAGGGATCGTCGATCGCTAAAACTTTAATTTGTGTTTAATTTCAATTAGAGCATTTTTACACTTTTAAAATGTCAAACACACTGTGTGTACACAGTTTGAGCAATAAATATCTTTGTCTTTGTCTTTAAAAACTTGTCAAAATAGTGGGTCTTATGGAGAAAAGAAGGAAAGAAACTCTATAGGTACTCCTTTAAAAAAGATTGTGTGCAAGTTTCATGTGAAAGATAGATCATAATCAATAATTGCTATAGTTTATTTAGTGATTAAAAAATTTAAGATTTCCCTATTCACTATTTATTGTGGTTATTGAGAGTTCCAGGTTATAACTTTATTAAGAGATAGACCAAAAAATACTGCGATTTCAGTATGTTTGTTGTTGACGGCAACATTGGCAGCGTTTATTTGGAAAACCCTTGCATTAATCATCAAATACGTATGAGCATTTTAGCATAGCATCCAAGTTGTAATGATTAACTTATAAGTAAGTAGGTTACAGTGTAATACAGTGCTTATTAATCCAGGCGCATATTTTATAAGGTGACCTTGGCGTGTATGACGGTATTGCATCAAGTTATTCCTATTAGTGTGAGTAATACTTGATAGTCATTCCCATGCGTGTTTTGACAGCATTTTCCCACAGCCATCATTACCCCTTACTTCCCACTCTAAGCCATACATCACAATATGTACGCTCGCCAGCACATCAAATTACCACAAAATATCAAATTTGCTCAGTTGATTTTGAACTTAATTTTTAACAATTTAAGGTTTAAAATCATTTGGAGAAATTTGACAGTTTCGTATAACCTGATGTGCTGGCGACTGTCCTTGGTTAATTAGACGAACTTAATTTAAGTGATCTCTTACAATTTTACGAAGTGTGCGCAATACCATAGACTAACGAATGAGATACTACTCTGTAAACAATTATATTTCATATCACCCTGATATAAAATTCACTAGCTACTTCAATTATCTGGCATTTTCCATTCTGAGGTCACTTGATAGAGGCAGTGCGTCATGAGGTAAACGCGTCACATAGATTTATTTATTTCCTCGGGAAACGTGAAATATTTTCCTGATTCAAGTTGCAATTTGTCCTTTAATTCTACATTCATCGATCATTGGTCTGATCACTAATTGTTTAGGAAACATAATTGCTGCAATCGTATTAATTTCATGTGTTGAATGCGTGAGATACCGCGGCGGCAACTGTTCGCTTATCAAATGTGATAATGCAGCCACACAGCGGCCGCACTGTAAACAACTACGATTGGATACAAAATAAACAGTACACGGCCCTGTCGCGGTTGTGATTCGAGAAAACCGATGCTGGTATAAAGTGTATTTACCAAAATGATGTTAATATAATTTTATTTATCACACGTCTGCGCAATGCGATGTCTGGGTTATGTTTTCCGCGCGTATCTTTGTATGCAGTCCACATAAACAAATAATAATCATTGTATAGCCTAAGATTACGATTGCATAGTTGTAAGTTATTTAATGTTGATATTTCTTACATACTGCATTCGCAGAAATCTTTGTGCATGCCACTGATTATTTAAATTCCTTTTATATGAATAATTATTGTCAAAATTGGCGAGGCCCTCCAAAAATGTCATGTGCGTAATACTCGCAAGCCATGCGTGTGTATGAATGTGGAAGGAAGCGAAAGAGGTATGACAGAGAGTCAGCGAAAAGGCGTGAGTGTATGTTTGTAAAAAACCCGCATACAAAAACAAAGTAGGTAGTCCGCAGCTACTGTTTATTATTTTGATTTTCAATAAATTAATTTTGATCGACTTCGACACGTGCTTCGGGTGTCGGGTACTACCGGGGTTGGTGCACGAGTGTTCTTCACAAGTACGTGTTTTATCGTCGATTTCGTTTCTGATAATATTATTTTCCTGCGTCATTAAAGGTGACAGTAGGCATCGTGGTGAACGTATTTTATCAATAATCTAAATTATCTCCAGACAATAAAATAACCAATACTAAGAGATAAGATTATAGCTTCAGTTTTATTAACAAAAAATCATCTTCAGTTGTAGCAAATAAAAATATCAATCGGTTACTTATTTTTACTAGAAATCTATATTAAAATAAAAAATGTATGTTTAAACGCTCGGATTTGTAAAATTCTTTTTGTATATGACAGCCACATTATAGTATCACGCTACGATCCTTAGGAGCAAAGTGGGTGAAATCGCGGGACACGGCTATATTTTATATTTGGCAACTATTTTAAAATTTTTAATTAGGCATGTAGTGTTGTTGTGACAGTGTAGTTTGATGTGAAGCGACAACCGTTCTCGTTGGAACATTGATAGCGAGTGCGATACTGATAAGTTATCAGCTGACGGATAGCGACCCCCGCGGCATAACAAAACTAGTTTAGTTTTATGTAATGTAGACATCTTACTCCCAAAAAATACTAGTTAATTCATCACTTGAATTTTTATTTGTTTTCGGGAGAAGTCACCCTAGAAGGACATTCACCGTTGTTACTGGTGAAGTCAGGTGCTTAGTACTTGCAACCGGCGCGTATGTATGACGAGATGTATGAATGTGGAAGAAGCGAAAGAGGTATGCAAGAATCGTAGCAAGTGGCGGTCTCCAGTTTCTGCCTGCCTTTCCAAGTTATATGACCAAATTAACTTTAGGATGAACCAAATTCTTTAACCATTTACATGCTTACCGCGTGCGTAACGTCGTAACGTAAGTAGTTAAATGTAATTAAGATACAATAAACCGGATTTAGCAACGTCGGCCACGGTCTGCTCAGTGTGCGCAAGCGCAGACTACTTTTAAATACTTCTGTGACCCGTCAAACACAAATCAAGCGTTTAATAAACCAACAGGTCACCTTTATTACAATTATAACAATGGAATCTTACAAACCACTCTATTTTCTTAGCATAAAGTTCAAATTCAGTCGGATGCGCTGGCGACAAGTAAGCACTGATTTCAGGTAGAAGTTTTTTGTGTCGACCTTGATCCGTTCAAGAAAGCATGGTCTTGCTATGCTCAAGCATAATTGGTAACTTATTTACAGACGAAAATTGGTGTTGCAGCCTGGCATTTTTGTTTCCAATAAGATAAAAGTGAAAAAATCGTGTGAATAACTTGGACTTGTGAAAATTTATGATCATCGTTAGCATCTAACATAATTTAACGGTTTATGGCTTATAAAAAATCAGAAAGAATAAAAAAATCATCAAAACAATGTAATTAGGTTTATTAGTAGGATCGCCACTTTGAAAAACGTTAAAAAAAATATCTGGCACTTTACTGCCTCCAAAACGGTAGTTAACAAATTGTTTTAACACTGTTAGCCAGTTAATTACATACATTGGTCAGTTTTAATTAGTGGAATTTATGTAGTCAGGACACAAATCTGTTCTTGGGTTTAATTTGTAAAGATGTGACCTAGAAGCAGTTTAATTGTTAACAGTGGGGAAATGAGAGATGCATGGAGTGGTGAAGAGAGGGTGATAATAGGGAGGGGTGCGGTGGTGTTCTCGTGGAGCCTCGTACGAGTGCGTCTTATGCCATGAATAAGTTATGGCGTATTCCGTCACTCAATGGACATCATTATGGGAAGGAATTGAGACGAGATCATCTTGGTGTAGAAATATTTTAGCCAATTAACTACCACGCTTCTCTAGACATTGCAATTCGGTACCAAGACGCCTGTGACATATTTTATGTATTTTCGTTTGCGTACGATGAAAAACAAGCGGAAAAGTTATTAAATTAGCTTGTTTCCAAATATTGCCAATGACCACATTGTTTTGCTACGGAATGAATGATTATCGCCACTTCGTTCTCATACGTCAAGGGTAAACAATGGTCAAAACAGTCACAGCTACTACTTACAGCATATGACTGTACTAGAATTTTATAAGACAATGCGTAAACAGGTAAAAGAACAAAGACGAACATCGAGTGCCTAGATAATCACAGTGCACGCAACTGATGCCTGGGCGGAGGCCCGCTTATGGGAAAGTTACAATCATTACGACCATTCATAAACGGTTGAATGAGCGCAAGACGCCTGCGCAGCCGGCGAGCGCGCGCGCACCGACCCCGCGAGTCCCGCGACATCTGTGATGTCGCCGCGCACATGCCGCGCATACCTCAACATAAACCCAGTCTATATAAACCCGCTGGACATTCCCTGGCTGACAATCAACCGTAAATTTTGGATTTAATTATAATCAATTAAATTATTGCAAGCACCTATTTTGCACAATGCTACTGGTAAAGTGTGTTGAACCCGAATGCGACACCTAGTCCCCGAAGCGTCACCTCACCACTTTACGTTGTGGATGACAAAAAAATTCCACGCGACAAAACCAGCGATGTCCGCAAACGACGCATAAATAATTAGACAATAAGCAGGCAGAGCAAGAAATCGGTAATTTGTATCGTGTCGAGATAGGCCGACGGAGCGTAGAGGGAGACGGGTGCAGGCAGGCGCGCGCCGCCGCGGAGATATGGCAACGCGTCAGGTGGAAGTGGCGCCCGTGGTGTGCTCGCTTCTCGCCGAGGACGACCGACCGCCCCCGGTGCCCCGCGCGCCCGCCCCTCACACGCTAATCCTCAACCGAACACAATCTGATAAAATTCGCGCCAGCTATGAACATTACGCAAAGCTACTCAACACTACAACACCGCGATAATGAATGACCTGACGGATTTTAATACACGCACATAAACATTACCCTTCATCTCGCTATCGTGTCGCATTATCGAACGGTACGAAGCGAAAAATGTAATAAGAAAGTTATTTCCTCAACCTGGCGAAACTAGTCTCGCGAACGCATTACGGTCCGCGTTACGGCCAGGTGAATTCAAAATGACCTCTATGGGCCGGTGGCTTCTTGTGGCCTCGCTCGCCGAATGCGTTGACATTTTGTGGGTTAGCAACATGACATGACTCTGAACTATGGCGAGAACGATGCCAGGATGACTAACGGCCGGCCGTCATTAGTCGCCTAAACGTAAATTGTCCCATACAAAAACTTTAACGCAATAGATCGATTCGGCAATCGTAACGCAATAAGGTGAATTTTGTATATCAGCGTCCACCAACGAATCAGATCGTCTACTTAGACGTCGTGGACTCATTATTTAGGAATTCCTAAACATGCCTCTAGAGACATAAGAACAATAGCGCACAAAACTAACACCACGTAAATCGTAATGATTTCGAAAGAAAAGTACATACGAGTTCTTTCATCAATGTAAAAGTGACTTACCAAGGCGAAGAAGTTTGTGTGGCAATCCTCGAGACTTGCACCGTTTGTTTGGTGATTTTGATGCGTCATGGTAGTCCGGGGCACTTCATTTTCATTTCACAACACTAAAAACGGGTTCAATCTTAAAGAAACCACTCAAAATCTTAAAATCATCACCGACATTTAGTGAAGTTTTCACCTTTCAATGGCGACTGGAAAATGGCGGATAGGAAACAACAACCCAAGCCGACAGTGCTGCTGTAGGCGGCCATAGATAGAAACTGGCTTCGTCTAGAAATGTAAAACGTTTCATTTTAGGTTACTTTATTATTTAACTTATGGCTCACTTCAGCATCCAGTGCTTTCTGTTTTATTTTTTGTTACATAATCCCATCGATGAAAGATTACAAAATATTGTTACTCAAAATTTACATTTTAAACTAAACTAATGTTTCAAATTTTGTTTTTAAAAGGAACTTAGTCGTAAAATCCAATTTTGCATTTGTTTTTCCAGAATTTGAATGATTATAAAATTGTTAGATGTTAACAGCTGTTGTCAAATTACGCTTCTTAAATTATCTAGAATTACAATTTAATTAAAATAAATTTAGACTACGATAAGTATGATATTCTACCAGACACAATGTGTGCGTAAAGTGAAACGCAATTGTCTATGGATTGATAAATTTTATAGAATAGATTGTAAATTTTATTGTTTAAGTTTATGGTTTGCTAATGTCAATCAAAGGGAACCATCAAAATATCAATTAAAAAGTTGAAAATAATTCTACCAATTTATAAATATACAAGGAAGAGGAAGAAACCGGTTACTATTTTAAATAAAACAACATGCTTCGGAATGTGCTGGTTGCTCTACCGCGAAGAAATTTACAGGTTATTCGGTCACACACATAACCTTGTTCATTTTCAATCAATTACATACCAATGTTTACTATTTATTTAATTTACAGGTTACTACATTGAGGTATAAACAGGTAAAGCACCCTAAGGTTGACAAAAAATTCCAAGCTACTGCAGAATCTTTAGCTGCTAGAGGGTAATTTTTTATTATTGTTTTTAATAGATAATTTTCTCTCTAAAATGCAATCATGTAGCAAAGGTGATTTGGGTGTGTATTTTTTTTAGTTTTCTAAGACCTACTAAAGCATGGGACCCACCTGCAAACATTGAAGACACCATCACAAAGATCTGTGCCGCCAAAGGGCTGAATCCTGATTGTGAGTTTGATGCCCTAGAAACTAAGTTTGCTGTACTCAAGGCATGCTTTGATGAGACAGGATATGATGTACCTAATTCACAGCTGCATACTATTGGAAGTGTTGGTATGTTATTTACCTTATTTGTATTCTCTTTTACACATATACAAAACACTAGGAATATGCAAACTATTTCATAAATATGAAATGCATAATTATGGCAGCTTGGACATGTTTCTTCCAAAAGTCTGTTCAAATATCCTACCTATGTTGTACAACCTGTATTTCTGATTATACAACTACTATGTGGAGTTCTGGATATTAAAAGTGACTATGATTTTTTGCTCAAAGTTTGTTAGTTAGGAAATCCTGATCATCATCATCATCATCATCAGCTCATACTCATCCACTGCTGGAAATCCTGATGCCATTAGTAAACATGTTCTACCAATTATTTTTTCTTTGTTACAGCTGATCTGAAGGAATTTTATAAAACCCCTGTGGACACAGCAACACCATTTGATGCACTGAAAAGAATGGAACTACCCAAGAATATGTATGTGCAGCCAGACTATGTCAGATTTCATCCTGGTGAGTTTTTACCTGCTATTAGACCACTAAATCAATGTGCAATAAAGAATATTCTATTCTATTCTAAATAATTAAAAAATGTTTATCATATCAAAACATGCCTGAAAAGGCACTATTCAACAAAGTTTTCTAGATAAAGGTAAAAGAACAGTAGTTTTTGATGTTCCTTTTGTTAAATAATAGCGTTAATTTGTTGCCCATATCTTTAACTTGCAGTATATGTTGGCCCACTGCCGCTCAAAGACCTTCCCTTCTCACTTGACAGTCTTCTGCAAATGTGGATTATTTATTTAATTCAACAACAGCTGTACGGGTCTAATGAGACTGAAACCATCGCTTTTGCATTGCTTCTATAATATGGGGTTTATATTGTTAATCATTTATTAATATGATGTTATGTTTCTTCCAGATAAAGATACCATGTTCGGTGGTATATCAGCTTTCCCCAAGAGTTCCACCATTGTAACTGGTTTGAAGAGTAGAAAGAAGTATGAGGGCTACAACGCCAAGAGATCATGGCCCTAATTGGTTATAGTGTTAGATTATAATGTTTACTTAGTTTTTAGTGATGATTAAATGATTTATTAAGCCAACTTTTTTATCTTTTAATAATGACACTAGACAGGGTTCAGAAGATAGGTAGGAATATTCATTAAAATGGCACTTTCGTCAAATAAACAGTTTTAAGCGTCGGTCGGTGTTATAAGCAACACTTATAACTCTCCCATAATTCTGACGCCTATTACAGCAAATAGACAAGACCGACACCTATATTAAGATCGACGCATATAATAGCCATTTCACCATATCCAAAAACTAACTTAGCCGTGAATAGCAGGATATGGGCTATCAGTTGTATCAACTGCCTGCCTGTTAATAAATAATAATAATATCCTTTGCATTTCGCATCCAGCTTCTGGTAGTAATAACACACGCCCATAAGACCGACGCCAATAACACCGACGCCCATAACACCGTCGTCGCCCATAACACCGAAGCCCATAATACCGACGCCCATAACACCGTCGTCGCCCATTACACCGAAGCCCATAACACCGTCGCCCATAACACCGTCGTCGCCCATAACACCGTCGTCGCCCATAACACCGTCGTCGCCCATAACACCGTCGTCGCCCATAACACCGTCGTCGCCCATAACACCGTCGTCGCCCATAACACCGTCGTCGCCCATAACACCGTCGTCGCCCATAACACCGTCGTCGCCCATAACACCGTCGTCGCCCATAACACCGTCGTCGCCCATAACACCGTCGTCGCCCATAACACCGTCGTCGCCCATAACACCGTCGTCGCCCATAACACCGTCGTCGCCCATAACACCGTCGTCGCCCATAACACCGTCGTCGCCCATAACACCGTCGTCGCCCATAACACCGTCGTCGCCCATAACACCGTCGTCGCCCATAACACCGAAGCCCATAATACCGACGCCGATGACATCGACGCTCATAGCACCGATGCTCATAATATCGGCGCTCATTGCACCGACGGTCATTACACCGAAGCCCATAAACACCAACTCTCATAACTGACGCTCAGAACACCGACGCCAATAATATCGACGAATATAATAACATCGATCCCCATAACAACTTAAAACATATCATAACATACCATCACGCCTGTATTCCCCGAAGGATTAGGCAGAAGTGGACTAATGTACAACGACATTTCACCGGTATGTTTAAATCCCATGTAATAGGGGGCGAGCCTATTGCCATTAACCGGGTAAAAATCCAAACTCCGAGTTGCTACTGAGAATTTCATAGAAAAACTATAACACTGCTCGACCTCTAGCGTAGCAGTCGCGCTTAGGACCACTAGACTAGTGAGGCAGTCTCATAACAATCAACGCCCATTACACTGACCGATGCCCATAATACAGACTCATTACACCGACGCTGTAAGATGATTGGCTACTTGATACGTACAAAACTAAAAACTATAAGAAACGTGGAAAGGAAAGACCTTAAGGAAGCTTTTTTGAAAAATTCAAGGAAAAAGTGGGTGTAGAGATGTTTCAAGAGGTCAAACAGAAGGCAGAGAATAGAGAGTGTCGGTTGCCCCACCGACAAGAGCTAAGCTCAGAGAGAAAAAGTTTTTTATGCATGGCGAGACTATCGGCACGATTTTGTCGTACGTGGAGGTGGTGCCTGGTACCTGGGTACCGTTTGTTTTCCTTTCTAGGCTGGAACCCAACTACCATATTTCAGACATGCCCAACCAATATGTTTGAACTTCCGATAAGGTTAGTTTCTTTTTCACTTTTTGAAACATTTTTGAACGAATCAAATTTGACATCATGAAAGTGACACCTTTGACTGATCTGATTTGACATCAAATTTTAGGTTATGTATGCAAAGCGAATCTCGATCTGTTATGAACAATTTTACCCAATTAATTAGCGAATGTTTATACGAAATGATATAACCGTTCAAAAATGAACGCCCTATTGATTTTGTGTTTTATATTTGCCGTTATTTACTCTTGTGTGTCTTGGTAAGTACTTGATTGTGCGATGAAACCGCTATTTTATTATTGTTTTGGATTTTGTTTACTATTTTGGTAACGTTTGGGGTATTTTTAGGCTGCTCCCGACGTTATTGGCATGGCTGTTTATGAGAAAGTACCATATAAAGTTGAAAATAGGCAGAATTGCTGTACCGAAGTTGATACTCAAAGATGTGAGCCTATCCAAAGATAGGTATTCTATTGTAAGTAAAAGTTTTTAATGTCGGTGGTCAGCTAAAAATCATAATAAATGCTTACTGTTTCAATTTCAATGTTACAAAACAAATTACAAAGTTCACTGTGGTAAATAAGTACATTATATCCAGTATATCATAAATTTAATTTCCCTCATAAATAATGCTTCAATGAAAATGTAATAACATCTTTATTACTTTCTTATATTTCTGAGTTCAAAGTGTGTTTAAAACAATATATTTATCAGAATATTTTGTGCCTTTATTTTCAGCACATTGATGAAATATCATTTCAAAGCAGTTGCTTCAACTCTGAGATTAATAAGCTAGTGTCTGTTGTGATTAGAGGCGTTGAGGTAACCAACAATGTGGAAGAGAAGAGGAGTGTTGTGGTTGAGACTATCCTCAAACCTCTCCTATCCAAACAGAACTCTACATCCCGGAATGATGGCTACAATGAACTGGCCGATAACTTTAGTAATCTTGAGAGCAGTTTGAACAGGATAGCCAATAGGAAGCTGTTGGATTTCAGAGTTAAAAAACTGCCACCAAGTTTGATAATGTTTGCTCAGGTATGTTAATGTATTCAAAAAGTGCAATACGTCTTTTTGATAATTCAAATTCTATTAATTCTATTCTATTCAAAGTCTATTGGGTACTGGAGTTATTCACAATGCAAGCTTAAAAAAATAATTCTTATTATCTAAAAGGTTGCTAGAACATAAAACAATAGTTTGTGTCGATAGAGTAAGATAGCTGTTTGCAATATGTTTCGTCGTCAGTGGGAATGTGGGTTAAGAATAATTTAACCAAAAATCACAAAAAAACCATACAATCCTGTATTCAGTAAAGGTTAAAAAACGCAGGGTTAATGTTGAGTATCCCTTTTGGCTGTAATATGGCTATAACAACTAAAATATTTATTTCTAACAATATAATTCTCTTTTTCAGTTCATGGGCGTGCACATATTCAATGCTACCGTGACCATTCACAATGGGACAGTAGACAGCCCATGGGCAATAACGACTACTGCTGCTGAAGTCCACGCGGACGGTGCAGCGGGCGGGCCGGCGCGTGCGCTGGTATTCTCGACGAAGCTGGTGGACGCTAAGATGAGGGTGATGGGGAAAGGGGAGTGTTTAGGGGAGGCTGCCTGCTGTTTCGTAATTGAGGGCACCGTGAAGGCTGATGGACCTTTGAATGTTGAGGTATGATAGTAATTAGGCTTCTATCTTCTTAGAATGAATCTAAGCGTATTTTAAAAGATAAATTCCACCCTAGTCATCTACATAAAGTACAGACTCGATACAAATATTCATGGGAAATATTTAGGGGGGGGAACCAAATCTGCAATGTGCAGTTAAAGCTATTGGCAAGGTGACCACTGTCGTGACTTCAACAAATGTGAATTAAAATAGTCCTTGCTATTCTATGTTAAATAAGATTTCTTCCATTTAACAGATGCTAGTAAATATGAAAAATGATACCTAATGCTTTTTTCGACAATTCAATCTTGCATCTAAGAGCATGAGAGCGGCATTTTTGACTGTCACTGCATAATTCAATGCAAACATTTAAGTATTTAATTTGCTAAGATTAGAATAAAGAATATAAATAATGTTTATTTTTTTTTAGAAAATTCATACAATAGTAAGCAACACAACAGTAACATTTAAGGACGATCTATATCAGTTTATCAAAAGACACAAAAAGCGCAAGCCAAGCACCTTACAGACTAATTTCAATGAAGAAGATGACCTTGCCACCATCATCCCCAGAGTCTCGCCTGTCATACCAAAGGTAATACTTTTGATCAAACTTGCAATAGAGTAGTTGACATTTATTTGATTAATTTAAAAAACAGAGCTTTAAAAAAAATGACTACTCTTAGCTAATAATGCATGGTCATCCAAACTTAATGTGTATGCAAAATTTCAGCTCAATTGGTTGTGGATAACTGTTTTTATATATACATTGCAAGTTGAATATGAGCTGCAAAATAATTCAATTTGTCTGTTAAAGTTTTTCAATGTCTTAAGTTACTCTACTCTGCCCCTTTCCCGCAAAACGAGTGTCAGAATATATTTTTTTATGGTTCGTCGTTCGTGCTGTAGTGCGCTCTCTGTTTATCACACAATTAATATGTGTCTAACTGTTGCTTTTACCATTATAAAAGTGATTTTCACAAAGAAAAAATATTATTTTATTTCAGATATTCAGTTTAAAAATAGACACAACAAGAATAAGTTGTAAAGACAAGACCGTTAATACTAACTTCGAAATGTCCTTACAAAGTTTACAAGTAAGTGTTATTGATATCTTTTTTATTGATTTATAAGCAATATTCAACAACCTATATTGAAGCGGCGGTAGCTCATTGGCTTGGGCGTTGTACTGAAGATCATGTGGTTGCCTTTTCGAAACCCACCTATTGCACTACCAACGTGAACCCACTTGTAACACCAGCATTTAGCTTAGCATGAGGGGTTAACAAGAATAGTAGTAATGTGCGACCCACATTGATAGTAAGCTTTAAAAAAAAAACAACTAAAAGATATAGGTCTCCTTACTTTTTGTAGTACGAAATATACTCTTGGGATCTCGTCGCTACCAGGCTAGGCGGCACGGTATGTCAGACTCGTAAAGTAGACTTGTCGAGTGTAATGGGTTGCTGCCCTCCCTCGCCCTATTAGTCACGGCCATAGGATTCATGATGTTTGCCACGAATTCGCTAGGACGCATAGGCTAAGGAATGGTGAGAGAAGACTATAAGGAAAAAATGCATAGGCATTTTCCTTTCACTTCCAAGGCCCCATTCCTCCCTCAGTCCCCTTCCTTCTCCTTCCCTTTTCCTTAAATAGGCTCGGCAACGCATCTGCAACTCCTTTGGGTTTGTAGATGTCCACAGACGGCGATGACTACTTACAATCAGGTAGCTCGTCCGCTCGTTTGCCGAGATATCTCATAAAAAAAGCAATAAAAAAGTTATGTTTGTTATTTCTTTGTCATTTAATAGGTAAACTCTAGGTTCAGTTCCGCTTCGGTGTTGTATGATGAAAATGGCGCGGAAGTCAGTGGTCTACCGCAGGTGTACGTGGCCTTCCAGATGGAGCAGTACCAGCTGGTGGCTGACAGTCCGCAGCTGTCTCCTGACAGTCGGCAACTGGTGGGGCTGAACAAGCTCAAATTGGATGCGAAGGTATAAACAAACTGGTTAGAGCGAAAAGCTTGTGTAAGAGAGTTCCACTGCTTATCTACTTTAAAAAGCACTGCTGCAGTTTTGAAGGCCGAAGATAGAAACTGCAGGCTTTCAAGTTATTTTATTGCGTCCATGTCGTTATTTAACGGCATCTAAAAAGGTTAGTTGACTGAAAGAATGAAAGACTAAAAAAAAACACTCGAAATTAAACAATTTAGGTAAACCCACGATGACGAATGGACGGACCCGACTTTTTTGTTAGGGTTTTGTAGAATTTGTGTAGTCTTTTAGGGAACCCTCCCCCCGGTTTTAAAATAAATATTTGCGCCTTTTTTGAAAAAAGCAAACAATTTTGTATTTTATGTGCCCAATCTGTTAAGCCTTTCGTATGTCATTGGACGACCATTTTTATACAATCGATACAGCAAACTTGAGCTTTGTGTAGCATGTCAACTGCCTTAGTAGGTCTGATATGCAGTGGTAATCTTTTTGGACAAGTTAGAACTATGTGTGCAAAATACTGCAATGCTGAGCTAGACTCTCAATATTATGATTAATTGATTTCTAAAACCACAAAATGCCTTGATACTTGACACGTCACTGACGTCACAATGAATCTGCAAACGATACTCGTAGTTTGTTTGATTGTCATTAACTTTATATATTGTGACCACAGGAATTCATAATAGAGCCGTGACCACAAAGGAATTAATTTTATCCGTCAATGACATTGTATTGATACTGTAACCCATCGTCGCATCTAACACATGCTTGATTTGTATCCGTGCAAAAATCCTTATAAGCATTTTCTGTCAAGCTTGTGACGTCACAATCCGATATGCCATATAATTTCTCACACTAATACCTAGGGCCACAGTACCTATGTTCTTTCTTACTTTAACTTAATGTAAGTTCCTATACTTGTCTGTGAAACGCGTCAGTATACCAAAGGCGTAACACTCCTTTGGTCTGGGCATATCTGCCGCATGTCGAATGAGCTGTGGGCAAAACTCACCACTGAGTGGAGCCCACACAACGTCAGACGACTTCGCGCCAGGGCCAGAAGGAGATAGCGGGACCTTTATTGGAAGGATTTACTGCAAAAAGCTCTGAACCGAGAGGAGTGGAAGGAGAGTAGGGCTTTTGCCCTGCACTGGGACGATAATGGCTAAATAAAAAATAAAAAAACTTGCGGGAAAGGGACAGAGCATCCTCACAATTCTCACCAAAAACTTTAAACGCGTGTATCTTAGAACTTTATTAGTCGATTGATATTATTTTTTCAGTGTCCGTTTCCGTTCTTTTGTTTTAGTTGGAGAAAGGTGTACTGAATCTGTACTTAATTATAAGCTCGTTGAATGTAATTTATACTCACGATGAAGCGTTCAAATGGTACACATCCGTCAAAGAGAAAATAAGAAAAGCAAAACCATATCTTATAATGGAAGTGGAGACACCTTGTAAGTACTGTTTTTTCAAACATTTGGACGGAAACAAAATGAAAGCCATTTGTACTTTCTATAGATTTGATCTCTAACAATCCACATGATCTGAAAATGAATCTTAAAGTGTGGTTTAAAAATAAATGTCTTGAAAATGACCCGTATATCTTTGATGCTGAATGCTGGCTAGTTAATTGTGTTGTAGTCATTTGCTCAGGTTTTGGCCACTAGTTGTTTATTGAAGTCTACTCTGTCTTTACATCGAAGGCCGGTGCTAGGTATAATTTTTTCATCATCTTCAGAATTATCATTGCTTCCAGCTCCATCGCCTCCACTCTGGGTGTCTCGAATATTCTCGTCATGCATAGTACAAGGTTGCGCAGAGCTACGTTCAGTGACAGTTCATGCGAGGCTGTTGAATGATAACGCTTTAGGATTTGGATGCAGCGGGGTCAAGGTCAAGTTGGATCAGCTCCTGGAGACCAGAGGTTTGTAGAAATGCTAGATATGTTATGATATTCAAGTAAGGTTTTCCATTGACGGGCATATAATGTCATTGTTTTATTGTTTCCTCCAATGATGTAATAAAACCACTCCTTTTATGTATCTACTGAAATTATCGCCCAGATTATGCAATATGATTTTCCACACTTAAAAAAAGAAACCAAAATTTATACTGCAAATAAAGAATTTGATTTGATTTAGAAATAGAGATCTTATTTTGTCACGGTATATCGATGTATATCGTTGCAGAGGAATGGTATCGTTGCGCGGTAGCTCGTCAGGCGGTGGGGGGCCGGCAGTGGGGCGCCGAGCTGCTGGTGGACGGGGGCTGGGCGGGCGCGGGGCGCAGCGCCCTGGGCCAGCGGGCGCCGCCCCCGCGCCGGCACCACGCCTGGGGCGAGGCGCTGCTGGCCGTCGCGCTCGTCAAGTGGGCCTCGCACGGACCCAACGACTCCAAGGTATTTGTGATAAATGCACTACGCCCACGGAAACCTCAAAGCCTTTTTTCAAATTAAAAAGGAATGAATTGGCGTTGACTGCCTCATTAGTCTAGTGACTGATACGCTAGATGTAATGGTTCGATTTCCAGGTCGAGCTGTTATTTTGTATTTCTATGAAATTCTCAGTAATAGCTCGGAGTTCGGATATGCGCCTGGTGAATGGCCATAGGCTCGCCCCTTATTACTTAAACATACCGGGAAACTATAGGTGTAAATTAAGTACACTTGTGTTATACAGAATATTGTGGTATCAATTATGGACCCTGTCGGACACGAAAATGCATGAGGAAGGAGGATGAAGGAAGCCATTATATTTACTAACACTTAGTACATTCTTTTTATGTACTATTTATTTATTTTTATACCAACAGGTAGAAGCTATGGTAGACTGTCTTCGTCTTGAATGGAGTCCAATAATAGCCCAAACTATAATCTCATTGGCGGACTGCATCAATCAGTACAAGTCTACCTCCTCCAAACCTCAACAAGTGGAGGAGGTTCGGGAGACCAGCTCGAACATCTCTGTGAACGTGGCGTTGTCACATATCAACTTATTCCTGATAGTGAACCAGGATATGTGCCTTATGACCAGGGTAGACGCGGTCACCTTGGAGAAGAGCGTCAGTAAATCTGGTGCGGTCATATCTGGATTTAAGGTCGTCGATATGGTGCCTTATAAAGGTCAGTTTCAAAATATTGAATATTTACATCGAATCATCATTTTCACTTCCGTCTTTTCCATGGAGGCACTAAGGGTACAAGACCAGTTCCATGCACAATCAATGGAGTTTTTTTGCTGGTTCTGCACCGTAAGAAAATAAGACTAGAATCGACTCGACTCGATATTCCATAATTATTTAACATTTGTATTAATTATTTTGATTTGATTTGACATATTTTTAAACCTGTAGTTTTGTTATTGGATTATTTTCATTAGTTGTAAGTCAGGGGGGCTGAAACTGGACACACGTATGATTCACGGACATGGATATGCTATCATTTCCAGTATAAAGTGATCCCAGTTTGTATAGACTTTTCTTTGAATGAGAGGTCAGTTATACTGGAAATTTCCTATATGCATGTCCGTAGTGGCTCTTAAGTCACTGTATAATATTAACCGTAATTATCTCCTTTAGGTAACGTTCATTGTCAGCGCTGCGACGAGATCCCAACAACATTCTTCCACGTCAAACTAGCTAGGATAGATTATGTACTCTCCAAGGAGAAATACTCCACCCTCTTGGACTTCCAGTTCATAGAGAACGTGGATCTCGAGTGGAGTGCCAACTTGCACCTCAAAGTGCTGACTCTTGTGAGGGCCGTGAAGGAGTTCCAGCAAGAGTTGAGAGTAAGGAGGGATACAGTCGTGAAGAAGAAAGGCAATGCGTTAGATTGGAGAGTTGCGTTTAAAGGAGAAACCAATCTTGGATTGATTTTATCGAAGGAAAATAATATGCTGTTTGCTACAGGTGGGTTTGAAGTATCAAATCGTCTTATTCATTAAAATATAAAACATCTAACAAATTTTCTATAGCTGTATTGCGTTTTGTACTTTTTTCCCTTTCATGAAATATCACGTGTTAAGAGGAGTGTCCCTCGCGAACGCAACAATGTTGCACAGTTGTCGCTGTCTCTATCCCTCGCGATGCGAACGCGTGCCCGAGAGGAGAAACAACAATACATTTGCAACATTTTCACGCGTATTTCTTATGTTCCGAATTTTGCAGATTACTCCTATAATATTGTTAATACGTAAAAAAAAATCTTGTAAAAATATATTCACTATATTATCTGGGTTTCTTTCGAATCAGAATGTTTCTGTATTGATACATTGTCGAGAAATACAAGCATAAAGTTGGGCCGTTTTTCAACGAAAATTGCCAATGTTTGAGCTCGTGTAACTTTTTAACCGTATATTGAAATGAAATTGTATACTACAGGAACACGTATTTTAATGATAAGATTGTTACTGCAAAATTTCAATGACTTTCATTGTTTAAAATTCAAGCAAGGGCCAAACTACGTTTGTATGGAGCGCGAAGCGGATACTATCCTCTTAAAACAAGACAAAACATATTATAGTTTTAAGAGGTTTACAAGACGTATTATATTTTTATGAAGACGGTTATGATTTAGTAGATATGCTTTATTCTTACATTGTTTTATGAATCGTTTAAAGGACCATCTGTTTTTCGATATATTGATAAATTTCGAGTGTGGAGTTAGGAAATATTCCTAAAATCTCGAAGCAATATGACACTTGGCGAAGTGGCTATGCGATTCGCTTTTATACAACGGTTTGTAGGTTCGGTCCCCTAGCACTCAGAGGTAGTTGTTCAAGATCTGGGTATATTCTGAAGAAAATTTAAGTTTGTTAAATCACCCACAACATGAGAGAAAAATCGAGTGCGAGGCATTTTTTTAAAGTCCGAAGATACGTAGCTGCTCTATTGTTTTATATAAGGACATCATCGATCATACTTATAGTGTTACTGGTTTCATAGATGACATGACAGTAGCATACGACCACGAGGCCGGCCTCTCCATCATATGGAGCAAGCTGAACATGATCCTCAACGGTGACGAAGTCATCATGGTTGAAGGTTACTCGCAGGAGCGCGCTGTTGATGACCACGACGTCAGGGTCGAGAGGAAAGCCAACGAGGGTTTTGCACTTACTTGGAACAAGGTTTGGTGAGTCATTGGTACACTGGCTTTTTGCACGTAACTTTTGACCGCTCGTTGACATTTTTAGTCGAAGTTGTTATTTATTTATTTTTAACCCCTGACGCAAAAACGACGGGGTGTTATTATAAGTTTGATGTATCTCTGTGTGTGTGTGTGTCTCTCTCTGTGGCATCGTAATTCCCGAACGAATGAATCGATTTTGAATTAGATTTTTTTTGTTTGAAAGGTGAATTAGTCAGGAATGTTCTCAGCTATGTTTGATGAAAATCGGTCGAGATTGTCGGCGGTTTTTTTAATTTTTAATTTAGTTGTTATAATTTAAACCATTTTTAACCGTCGAAAAATACGGCAGAGGTGACTCATTCTCTCCTGTTCAAGATCTCCTTATATTTTTTTTAGATTATTGACTTATTTTTACTTATCGAAAGATTATAAAATATCACTCCTGTATTCCTCGAAGTGTTAGGCAGAGGTGTACATTAGTGCAAGACTTGTGAGGGATTAATGTGAACTGTTAAAATTATTTATACAACCTTATAGCGGGGGCGCACAGCTGGGCTGGGGGTAAAACAACCCCTTCATTCGCCTAAAGTCGATGCTACAGATTGATGTGACGGACAACCAGATAACATAACAAGCTTAAAACTTTGCCATTTTTCAAGATACAGTTAAAACTTAGGTTTTTTACCTAAAAATACGAGACACGTGTTTCGTGTTTCGCATATACTAAAACTGACCTTGTATAAACTGTTTCCTAGGTCAGTGAGTGTAGACTCTGTTCGCGTGGTGTTTCCTTACAACCACCGCTTCGCGGAAGCGGTCCAGGGTGACTTCGTGTCTCTCTTCAAGTGGATCAAGCTGGTGCATGGAATCAAGAAGAAACCCTTCACGGTTGAGAGTCCGTTGCCCAGTGATTTGCATATAAAGGTAACAAGCGAAAATCTTAGTTAATGCCTACATCTTATAGAGAACCTACCTTCCAAATAATCAGTTGTGAGATTATTAGTTTTATTATCTTTTTTTGTATTTTTTAGGCATTTTCCATGCAAACATTATTAAGTTATTTTAGTGAAGGAAAAAAAAACCCGTACTTGCTGTAAAGCAAGTCATGTCGGTTGAGAAGCACATTTTCAACAGATGTCACTGACGTCGCCTCAAAGACGTAAATTAATAATATGAAGGCAAATTTCGACATGACGGGTGGAAGTCGCGGTGGCTTAGCGGTCATAGCGTCTGGTGTACTTAACCAGAAGACGCAGGTTCGAATCCTGCCCGCGGTTTTTTCCTTCACTAAAATAACTTAGTTTCAGTATATTCGCCATTAACAAATCCTAATGGGGCTCGTGGCTAAGTTATAAATGCGCTGAACAACATATCTGCAAGGTTAAGCTGCATCTGTCGTGGTCAGACTGTGGATGGGTTACCGTTCTTAACACATCGAGAACCCTTCGTGCCTCGGAAAGCACGCTAAGCCGTCGGTCCTGGTTGTCATACGAGCACCTATAACCATCATTACTGATAGTCAGAAGCCCAAAAAGCATGACAACCTGAACAAGTCAATAATAACCAATATAACCAAATGAATTCTAATTCATTTCCGTCAATTATGGATCGATGTTGATGATTTTTTTTTGTTTGATAGGTCATACTTCAGAGATCCCGTTCAGATATTATCGAAATCGGTTCAGCTGTTTTTAAAAAACCTACAAAAATCTAAAAATTTTACTTCGATGATATTATCGTTTACACCGAAACATCGCTGTCTCATTGGAGCAGTGTTTTCAAAGTATTAACTGAATGAGTTGAACGAAAAGTAAATACATTTGATTTTTTCTGTAGATTGAAGAGCTCCTAATAGAGATGAGCGATGATCCATTCGAGGTAAAGCTTCGCGACAACTACGAGCTCTTGGAAGACGAGTATAAGGAGAGTCAGAAGCGACGCACCATGCTGGATGCGAAGGTGAGCTGTTTGACACAACATATAATGTTCTTTTTAAATTGTTTGTCTTGTTGGGCTTTCACGACTCTGTTTTGGGCTAACGTGTCGAGTTTCTTGAACCAGGGGTTTTTCAGGCTTTTATTAACAAACATTTTGTTTTGGGGCTACTTAAAACCTTGAATTGAAAAAACTCCAAGATCCAAATCTGCTTTTATACAAAATTAAAATCGGTTCATACGTCAATGAGTTACGATAGACACAGAAATACATAGGTAGAAAACCTGTGGCAGTGAATATAGGGAAAGGAAAGATAATTGCGGTTATCAGTCGGTACGAGTCCAATATACCTCCAATCCACGAGGATTTTACGTACTATAAATAAAAAGACATACGTTTATTTATAACAGAGCTCTCTGTTTAGTGTAATCGATCAAAAATTTTCCCACGGCTGGGACACAACTCGGTGAGAGGGAGTGGGTCGTAATCCACCGTTGCGCAGTGAGAGTTAGCTCCCTGTTTATTTATAACTAGCTTTCCGCCCACGCCTTCGCCCACGTGGTTTCTCACTTTTTCTGTACTATAGTCATCATCATCATCATCAACCCATTACATTGTCCCACTGCTGGGCACGGGTCTCCTCTCAATACGAGAGGGATTAGGCTATAGTCCGCCACGCTAGCCTACTGCGGGTTGGCAGACTTCACATGCCGTCAAGAAAATCTCTCAGGCATGCAGGTTTCCTCGGGATGTTTTCCTTCACCGTTTAAGCGCCTGATAATTAATTATTAATACGCACATAACTTCGAAAAGTTAAAGTGCGTGCCTTGGATTCGAACTCGAGACCTTTGACTTGCAGTCCAATGGTCATATCACTAGGCTATCACTGCACTAAGATATCACTGTTATCTATCTCGGCTATCACTGTACTATAGTATGTATGTATTATACATATAAATCTTCCTCTCGAATCATTCTATCTATTTAAAAAACAGCATCAAAATCCGTTACGTAGTTTTAAAGATCTACATACATATGGACAGTCAGCGGGATGACTTTGTTTTATACTATGTGTAGTGATTATTGCAAAGGATTTAGATGTACATATCTTAATCATGTCTTAGTGGACGATTCCATTTGGCCATCAGTCTCTCGTTAGAATCATTTCCAATTGATTTATGGGCTATTAAAAGTCGACAATGTGCCAATCAAGTTTTATTTCCTTCCACTGATATTCTGATAACGCGATTACAAAAGATGTTTCGTTGACATTGAAAACATGTCAGTGTATTTTTGTGAGTAAAATATTTGTTGCTGGGAATTAAAATATTTGACACATTCCTATGGTTTGGAATCGGATGTGTGGGATATCTTATTGCCTCGAAAAGAAATGTTTAGAGTGGTAAGTTTTTTAAACGAAATATAGATCAATTTAGATTTTGTGCTCATTTCAGCAAGACTTCTTTCATTAGGGGTTACCATGTTTGATCTCTTAAACTCGTTTAAGCAAAATATTTTGAACGTTGCCTTATACTATTACAGTTTTCTCTTAGATTTTGGATGCGTTTTCAGACAGAAATTCGGACATAATTTTATAAACGGTACTTCTTGTTCGTGCGGGAATTAAACCCGCGACCTGTTGTACTGATCGCTCAGCCAAAGTGCCATTCATGGCGTCATTAAACTTAAAAAAATATATTGAACTGAAATGGTTAAATTATTATACTATATTTAGTTTACTTATTAGTACACCAAAAGGATTTGAAACAAAATCTAAGCATCTAACTTTGGACGTGAAATGTGATGACCTTTACCCTGATTTGACATAATGGTAAACAGGTGCAAGAACTCTGCAAGCCCCACCTATTTCTGCCGGCTGGTAAAGTAGAGGAGTTATACGCGGCACTGCGGCAAAAAGACGCGCAGATCTACGTGCAGCGGTGCCGCGCCGCGCCGCCGCCGCGCACGCGCCTCGTGGCCTGCTGCCTCTCCAGGTTCACGCTCATAGCGCTGGCTGACACCACCATACATGGCACTCAGAACGCACAGGCGAAGCTCAGAGATATGGATTATGACAGGTAAGAAAATTTTCTGAAGCTAGCAGGTATTTATTGTGTTAAAACATAATATCATTGGTTGATGCTAAATTACCAATGAATTTAGAAATTTGGTTCACAAAACAGCTTCACTTCCAGTCTAAACAGATGCGGTCGAATACCAGTATGTAACACAAAGCGCATGTCAACAGACCTCTAAACCCAACTGACCTATATTCTAAGGATAAACTGATTTTAAGGCTATTTGGTCTTCCGATTGAACCGCGATCAACGTTCCACATGGTCTCCAAGGCACGAAGGTGTCTTGATCTTTCGGAAATATAAAGAAAGAAATCCCTTTTTTTATTGTGATATAAGATGATAACCAAGCGGCTATCAGCTATAGACAAATACCAGTTTTTCCAATAGCGCGTTGCCAACTTGAGACGTCGGTTGTTAAGTTTAATTATTGCTTACTCCAAACGATATTCAATAGCGGAGACATTTTATTTTAAAGTATAGGTATAACATAACACGAATCGTTTTCATTAACAAAGACGAATCCTATTACTTGATTTTGAAGTTACTTTTCCCCCTATAGTCCTTGGCCAGAAGACGGTATCGAGTTCACAACATTATGGTGTCGAAGTATCAACATGAGCTGCGCTCAGTGGCAGCTGCTGCTGAGGGACTTCCCACAGCCGCTGCTCAGCATGAGCGAGCTCCGCATGTGGGGGACGTTGCTGGCTGCTGAAGAGCAGGCTCCACCTCGAGGTGAGATTCAATTAGCTGATTTTAGGGGACTTTCGCTACTGAGCATGCGTAAGCTGATGAATGCTATTGGCTGATGAAGAATCAGCGACAATATCAGGTGAGTTTTGAGTTGAACATCAGAGCTATGTGAAGACTTGCTAAGGAACTTATTAAAGTGGTAAAAGGAAATAATTGGGTAGTTGACTGGTGTTTAATTTTAATTTTTCTATTATTCGTATTCTTATAATTTCTCTCGTTACGGCCTCGTTAGTCTAGTGGTCCTTAGCGCGACTGCTACGCTAGAGGTCCTGTATTCGATCCCCAGATCGAGCAAAGTGTTATTGGGTTTTTCTATGGAATTCCCAGTAGCAGCTCGGAGTCTGGATTTGTGCCCGGTTAATGGCAATAGGCTCGCCCTCTAATACATGGGAACTAAACATACCGGCGAAATGTGGGTGTACAGTAGTATACGTCTGCCTTACCCTTCGGGGAATACAGGCGTGATGGTATGTATGTATGTATGTATAATTTCTCAAATCATTTTAATCGATAAAGTAATAAAATTCTAAGTTATTTATAAGTTTTCAGTAGGAATTGATAGGGGATGCTCTATCTCTTTTCCGCAAAATGAGTGGGCGCATTGTGATGTTACGTCACAAACCGCTATAGTAAGCTCTATGCCTAGTATAAAATTTAGATACTTATTTTTTAACTAAATTTAAATTTGTTTTTGTTGATCAGGTCTATTATGATGAACATTTATGTGGATTTAAAAATTATTGTCTACTAGCCTATTGGTTGAAACCCACATTAGGCTAGCATGGTGGAAAATAGCCTGATCCCTCTCATTTAAGATCCGTGCCCAGCAGTAGGCCAGTAAATGGGTTCATGATGATTAAGTCTTGCCTTAAAATTATTGCTAGTGACATTAAATCCAACCAACACAACATTTAAGGATAAAAAAGATACATAACTTTTATAGGTAGGTATATCAATGCGTTTATTTACAGTTCCAAGCAATAATATAACAATAGATAAAGGAAAAGTGGGTTATATACATTTAGATAACAGCATCAGGTAGTACTGGAACAGGTTCAGTAATGATGATGAGGCACGATGTGGTGGGTGCTGTGCTTCAACGTCGCGTGGAAACTGGGGAACAGAATATACGATATCAGACTAGACAATCATGCATATCCACCCATCCATGCTTATAGCTAGTCTCTGTTTATTACCTTTTCACGCCTAAATAGCTGCACAGATTTCGATAAAATTTGGCAAGGAGTCTTTCATTACATTGTTTTTCTGTCTGTTTGTTACGTTTTCATGTCTCAACCGCTGAAGCAATTTGCTGAATTTTGGCACAGATATAGATTGGTCCTTGGAGAAGGACGTCTTCGGGATCCGTGTAAAACCACGGGATACGGGCAGTAATAAATAAATCTTAACCAAAGGCAGATAATTAGTACCATAGCAGGCCAGTAATGGCTTACGCTGCGCGTAAAAGTCCCTTGAAAATTTAGAATAAAAAAGTACATACGGCTACAGGACAAGGTATACAATTGCAGTTTAAGCTGATCTCGCATTGTATAGGCTTTCCGTATAATAAGAGGCCAGCGTAAACTGGATTTGTATAGGTCGACGGGTAGCCGTGCGTCCATTTAAGGCATACACATATTTTATCCGTGAGCGAATCAATTACGTGACGCTGACGTGGAAGTCGAACATATTTTATGCGTGATGAAACCAATCACGCTAATCTTCCCGGCAATTAGTTGGCTATTACTCCTCTACTTACCCTGTATGGTCATCGCCGTGGTAGTCCACGTGTCTGATGGAGCCGTCGGGCTGGTGCAGCCAGTAGTGCCCCGTCACCACATCACCGTCGCGGTGTTCCAGCTGTCCCTTGTGGTCCCCCGTGTGAGCGTCCTTTACTTCATAACCAAACTCGTACTTTGGGTACGTCTGGAATAACAATATCATCACGTCTGTATTTCTCGAAGGCAGTCACATTTCGCTGGTATCTTTAGGTCCCATGGAATAGCGAGACTATCACTGTTCAGCGGGCACACATCCTAACTCCGAGCTGCTATTGAACGTTTTACCGAAAATCCAGTAACACTTTGCTCGATCTGGGAATCGAAACCTTAAGCGTAGCAGTTGCAATGGATCTCCATTAATGAGGCAGTCTCGAATAAAAAATGTCTAGTAAAAAAAAATTGTTAAACTGTTGCTTAAGTCAGGTCTCCACTGAAATTTTTGGCAAATTTCTTTCAGTGGGGGCAGAGCTTTATGTAGTCGATGAAAAATTCAGCGAGACGCAACATTCATTATTTATAGTTTTTAGAGGATTTTCAGACATTTTTTATTGTAATATAACATTAATAGCCTACACACTTTCGGCCTTAAAGGGTGATCTTAATCAAATTTTCATATGCTGATCATGCTGTGAGTTGAAGTCTGGTTATCCAAAAACAAATACGTTAATTAAGACCGTTCACTAAATTACGGTAATTTTGCTGTGAAGGTCGCTTTTACCGCTGATTAGACAAAGTGCAAGCAAAAAATGTCAGTCTTAAACAGCAGTGACTTTTTTATTTCTATTCGCACGAAAGTATTTATTTGTACAGACAGCAACTGTTTGCAACATTGTAATCTTTGTGAAAGTATTCATTAAAATATAATTATCTAGTTTACCAATGAACGTTGTGATCGTTTTCCTTAGATGCATTTTTTTGGTTTCTTGGTAGATTCAATTCAATGTAAGAAAAAAAGCTAACACCAGCTTCTAGATCAACAGTTCCTACAGTTTTTAAAGACTTAAATTTGGAACACTCAAGAAATCGCTTTTATATTATGGAACCTCACTGCTACTGATTACTAAAATATCATCATCAACCCATTTACTGTACCAATACGGGGCACTCGTTGACAGGTGTCTCCTCAGAAGGAGGATTAAGTTATAGTCCACCATGCCTACTTCGGGTTGGTTAATAAAATATATGGAGATCCAAAACAAGTTTCAATAACAACTACGGTACTAAACACCCCCCGTGACTTTTCTATAGAACGATTTAAAATAGCGATTTCTTAAGGTCGATAAAGTGGAATCAATTTTACCTAAAGGAGCCTCTTATATTCACTCCTATATATCAGCCAGTTTGCAATATTGTTATAAAGTGGAAAATACCCCGCTACTCACATAATAGTCATGATGGCCGTGTCCATGATGCACAGGCTCATGATGTCCGTCGTGTCGGTGAATGAACTGCGAGGAGTGGCCATACCCGGAGACCACGACCACGGCTACAGCTAACACGCAAGCCACCTGGGAACAAAGATTTTTTTACATCAGGCTTAGATTTTCCAGCTAAAATTGAAAAAGGGAAAATCAGGATGGAAAATCTCCCTTTTGGAAGATACGTTATTAAAATATTTCTGGTAATCGCCACTACTTTTGCATCATGTATTGGTTCAATTCTCACAGAGACAAATATTTTCGTGGTCCACAGATATTTTTTTCAAGGCTAGGGACTTTGAGAACTTTAATTATATTATGTTTATTAAGGTTTTTGCGATTTTATGCGTTTCTTAGTGCGGGAGATGTCTTAAAAAACAGTTAAGTATAATAAATTATTATTAAAAATTTGCGCAACTTTAGCTTGTGGGCTTTAGGGGGCAAAGCTGAAAAGGCTTAGGTATCTGCGATGGTTTTCAATCACACCACCGACCCTTGTTATGCTACCTGGCGAAATGTAGTTATCCCGGCTTATTATAATAAAGCTCTTTTAAGTCGAAATTAAAAATAATATACCTTCAAGAACATTTTTGAATGTTATAGTTTTGTACGAAGTCCAAAATAGTCCAGATACGAACTGATACATGTCGACAAAATGCCATGTCTTTTATACAGCTTAGGACAATATTGCCAAGGTGATATTGATTTCACTGTGAATTATATCGACCGTTAAATTATGCACGATATGTTACGCATTGACAATTATATTTGTAAAAGTTATGAACTACATCACGCAGTATGCGCCCGCGCAGCCGTAAAGGTCGTTCGTAATTATCTAAATATTACCTATATTGTTTTTAAACTAGATCAATGGAATAATTGTTTTTTTTCATCCCTTCACTCTCTATTGTTAGATGTGAAAGAAATATAACGATATTGTTTACTTACTTTATTGATTTTGACAGGGTGATATGTTTGACTTTGTCCAATTGCTTGGAATAAATATTTTTTTAAATTGCATAGCTGAATAGCAAGTGTTTTATAGTCCGCCCCATTACTTTTGATACCTCACAATCTTGTATATTACGCCTTAAATAATCTAATAACAAATGGCATATCTCCGAAAACGTGACATTTTCTAAACGGGATACTTGATCAAGCTGAATAACTGTACAAGTTTTAATTCCTATTATTTTTCTTAACAGCTGTTCGTACGGTGACCATAGACCAGGGTGCGCCATGGGGTGCGCAGGAGTTGGAGCGCAGCATGATGCCGCTCAAGTGGTACTACGACCTGTGCTGCGAGATGGCGGAGTACAGTTATGCGTTTGGACCTTGCTGGGAGCCCGTTATAGCGCACTGCAACCTGTGTCAGTATAGAAATAGTTGTCATACATTAATATATGCCTAGCCATTACGTGCGTTGTTGTAAGTTCTTCATTTGATTTTAAATTAGCGTTTAGAAAAGGCCGAAATAGGTGTGGCTAGATATGTTTATTTCATTTCAACAAATTATTTATGAACATAACATACCATGACGCCTTTATGCCCCGAAGGGTTTGGCAGAGGAGTACTTAATTTACACCCATATTTTGCTGGTATGTTTTAGGTCCCGTGTAATGGGGCAGGTCCCGTGTAATGGGGCGAGCCTATTGTCATTAACTGGGCACAAATCTAAACTCAGGGCTACTACAAAAAAAATAAAAAAAACTCAATAACACTGCTCGATCTGAAAATCAATTTAAGACCTCTAGCGTAGCAGTCGCGCTTAGGACTGATACAGATTTGACAGATATGTAAAGTTCACTTGGGTACCACAGATTAGTTTGTAGCGACATCCAGCGCGCTACATAGACACTACGTCGAAGTAAAAAATCCTGAATCGCGCTAGCGAGGTTTACCGCACGACTAGCATAGATACAATCGCCCGACATCATCCCGTGGGCCGTAACCCGCCAGGCAAAACACCCGCCTGGTTGGAGGATCCTCCCTTTGGTTGAAGGGGCAACACATTTCGCCTCTCTACAAGTTAATGGTTATTATCATTCACCTTTCTGTATTCGGGGGACTTTATGAAGGAATTAAGTTCTTTCTTTAAAAAATCCAGCGAGTCAGTGACAGTTTTCCTTATTTGGCTTCTTCCTTCCAGCATTCGACCAAGTCTCCCGACCATCGTTAGACCCCTCGGCTCCCCTCTCTTGGTGGGACAAGGTTCGTCTGCTGATGCATGGTCGTCTGACGGTCAACTGTGCGAAGTTCACGTGCCTCCTACACGTGTCCCTTGACCCTTACAACACCACGGAAGAAATGGAGGTCACATGGTCCGATCTTGTGCTGGATTGGACGAATGGTGAGTCCGAAAAGCAATACGAAAATTATCCTTATGAAATACATGTTAAGGCCTATAGTTTTGAAATAGGTATACATTATTATGGTAGAATGACGAGATGATAAAATCAAAAATGTTATGTGTAGGTAAAATACACAAAAAATATAGTTGGTGGTCGAGCGAAAAAGAATCTGGAGAGATTTATAGCCTATAAGTTTCAAAAATACATTTTTAAATATGTTTTTGTACCTTTTTATAATTAAAACAGACGTTGACATGACAAAAAGACGGACTGACTGACATGGGTAAATATGTAACTTATTGTTTGATTGTAATAATTAGTTATATGTTATGAGAGTGTCCATGGATTAACTTTTAGAAAACTGTTTTTGGTCTAAACTCTGTATTGAAACTGTTTAAAATAGAGTTTCGGAAGCCTAAATGTGTTTTTATTATGTGCAGGAAAATTAGGTTTCCTAGGCACGTTGGACGTATACGTGCGTACAGCGAGCAAGTACGACGACTGCCGCGTACTGCGGGTGCCGGCGCTGCGACTGTCCGTCAAGTTAGGTTGGCAATGCGTCGCCGACCCTCGCGACCACCACTCAGTAGCTCCCTGCGCTCCAACCAGACTGCCTGAATATTCTAGTAATCAAGTAAGCTCACTACGTTGCCAAATGCAGGGTAACTCATCAAGTTATACATATATATCCAGTATAAGCTGACCTCTCGTTGTATGGAAAAACTAAACAATGAGGGTCAGCGTATACTGGAAATTAAAGTGTAATTGTGATATATCAGATGATAATGAACCCTTCCTAAGACTTCGATGTAGGCCATCGACACAGTAAAACCAACCTCAGTTAGGTGGTTCCTCTTATGTCAAAGATATTAAGATAATAAATAAATGTACATATTGCAAACATTTCCATCGTTATAATACGATGTAAGATGAAAATTTATATAATGCAGGTGGTGTTCCTGCCTACCTAACCTAAAAAAAATAATAAATGTAATAAACCAAAACCAACTAATTTAAGTATAATTCCAGCTAAAATCATAGATCCTGATACCTATCGTAAAGAAATATACCTATCAAAAGCGGCGGTAGCGTAATGGCCAGGGCGTCGGACTTGCGATCATGTGGTTGCTGGTTCAAAACCCATTGCACTACAGACGTGAACCCACTCGTAATACAAGCATTTAGCTTAGTACGAGGGGTGAACAAGATTGCTAGTAATATGCAACCCACATTGCTAGTAAAAAAGCTTAAAAAAACCATAGGATTTAAAAGATATTTCTGCCTACAGGAACACGACTCATACAGAGCATTTCGATCCCAAGGACTGGATTTACATCTTAGTATGGAGACGAAGCCAGTGGATAAGGAGGGCAATGGCCCCGTACTATTATTATATGGAAGTACGCTCAGGTAAAAATTGTTACGTATTTTTGATCTCCGACGTAAGAGTCATGAGACAAAAAGTCTGACACCCACACGAATGGACCGATTTTTTAAGTTTGAAGATCATCAGCACTGGGGTCCTAGACATTGTAACATTTCCATATCGATAACGAAGTTAGATAAATCTGAAATGTATGGAATTGGCATAACCTTTCGATATGTTACGTGATGAAATTACGTCAAATCCGTACATTTCGGATATCGAACTTAGTTATCGATAATGAAGATGTGACATTGTCTAGACCCCCTGGTCTGATCGATTCAAAATTTGGTATCCTGTCACATCAAATATATTGCAAGAACACATGCACAAGTATTGTTTTGATACGTGATATTTTGTGATAGAGAAAAGAAGGCAAAACACATAGCTATAGGAAATTTATCGGACGTTTTATTTTTCTATGTTTAACACAATTAGGAGATCAATTCACAATTGTATCAACCTCTGGAGGGCCAAGGCTTTTTAAATAATTAATTTACATATTTATTTCAAGTTCTTCCGAAAATGTACAATACGTTCGTTTTAACTTGGCAGGAGTGAACATAGGCTCTGCGAACTTCCACGCATGTACACTCGTGAAGAAAACTGTTATTACTAGATAAATAAACGAACAGCAAATGAGTGAGAAAATACAAATTAAACAAATATCAAACACTTTAAGAATATAAATTAACAACAACAAAACAATAACAACACAACAAAAACTTAACAACAATAATATTAATCAATAATAGCAATATCAACAACCAAAAAAGCCCAACGAAAACTTTTCTTCCGGACTGTGCTCAAGACAGAGATAGCGACACACACACACACGAACACCAAACAAATGCTGACGTGTGACTGAGACATATAGCCCATACCGAGAATTGCCGAAGAAACACGAAGTTAACAAAAAGAGATGTGCAATGTGTGTGGTAGTAGTTGTTATTTAATCGATTATTATTCAAATCGATTGAAATTGAATAAAAAAAAGAAATATCTATTCAATCTGATAACGAGGTTTTATTGATTATAATGACGTTAGATCAACTATATTTTACAAATAATCAATATATTTTTCGTTTAAATTCGTTCAATATCTTAAATTCACTAAAATAAGAGTTAATTCCAAATGAACTGATCGATTACGATTTTTGATCGATATAAGGACTGATTTTTACGTAAGGGTCGTCTCTAGCCTAGTCCACCGACCCGCGCACCCCGCCTCATGCCTCCATTTGGTTCCTAAAAAATGTTACTGCGCAGCCTTCTGCGCGAAGTTCGGTCCTGCCAAGATACGACGAACGCACTGTATTCGAGTTCAACTAGTGGTTGGTGTTGTTGTCAGGTGGTTCGAGAGCCTAAAGCTGATTCTATCGGGTATAACCCGTCCCACTCGGCGCGGGCGCATCTTCAAGAACGTGCGCCCGCGCAAGCCGCAGCTGTCCCGTCATTATCGTAACGTTAGCGTCTCAGTCACACTACACAATTTACAGGTATTTATCAAATTTAATAAAAAATAGTTTAAACTTCCATAATTTCCTCTTTTCTCAATAATAATGTTATCTATTTATAACATACAAACCATAACACGCTTGTCGACCTCGAAGGGTTAGGCAGAGGTGTACTAATGTACACCCACATTTTGCCGGTATGATTAGGTGCCTTGTAACAGGGGGGCGAGCCTTCTATTAATAATATTGGTATCATTATCATAGACCACTTTGGACCTCTTTCCTCACTATTCTAGAAGAAGTAAACATTCAAATGCGCCAATTGGGAATTGCTTACTAGCGATAGGATTAGACTTATATCAAAATTCTACCTCTAGTCTATTTTTCTCTTGAGGTCAGCCGTAAGACAACTTCGAATCTCCATTAAGCTTTCTTCCGCAGGTATTCTACTGGTCATCATCATCTCTTCAACGCGGCATCGAGATGTTAGGCGTCCGAGTAACTTGCGGTTCCAAACATCGGTTATCCCTTGTCGCTACTAATGATGGCTTAGTCCGAAGACCCAGAGCTAATTGGACGACAATATACATGAACTGCGACCTTAACGATGCCGAGATCTGGTTGAAGACCTTGGCGGCTGATGAGAAGGATGGAGACGAGGTTGGTTATTGTTCGTTTGGTTTGAATTTAGAGCAAAGTTGGTGACGGTAGAGTGTTTGGAGATTTTTTTTTTTTTTAATAAAAAGCTTACTAGCAATGTGGGTCACACATTACTAGTATTCTTGTTAACCCCTCGTGCTAAGCTAAATGCTTGTGTTACGAGTGGGTTCACGTCGGTAGTGCAATGGGTGGGGTTCGAACCGGCAACCATATGATCGCAAGTCCGACGCCCTAGCCATTAGGCTACCGACGCTTATGAATATACATCCATACTGTAAAAGCGAAACTAATTGGATAGTAGACTGTATTTTTTGTTACTATAAAAAAAATACCGACCATAAAAAAATTACAGACAACTAGCCATTTCGTTGATTTATGTAAAATAACAGGCCTATTGTTTTTACAATAATACAAAAATTCAACTGTCTGTGTGTGTCTGTTTGTTTATTTATTTATTTATATTTATTTATATATACTTTATTGTACACCAATAAAATCACAAATATATAGGACACAGTTGTTGTTTGTTTTCACGCCTAAACCGCTAAATAGATATTTGTATGGAGATAGATTTGACCTTGGAGGAATAAATAAGCTACATAATAATGTACAGCTTTAATTGAAAATGTCACAATAATTATTGTTATGTTTATATCCTTTAGTATTCAGCACTGAGCCCCCGTGTGATGGAGAAATGCTACTGTCTGTCAGTCCGTCGCGTATCGTACGGGCGGGAAGCTGGGGTCAGCGCAGGCGCACCTCCAACGCACAGGCTGGCCGTGCACGACCTACGAGGAGCTTGGACTAAGCTCAATAGGGACCTGGCCTTTGCACTTATTGACACGTATATAAAAACTCAGGTGAGTTCACGAGTGTAGCTTTCAGCATTTTTAGGACTATTTTGCACCTGACGACAAGGCGAGACTCATATGTCGAAAATAACGTTTTGAGCCGCGAGAGTAATTGGTTGTAAATTACGTTTCGGGGCGCGAGAGTATTTTTTTATAAATAGCATTTCGAGTGGCCAATCATGATTGGCCTCTTGATGCGACACGACAACTTTTTTAAGACAATTTTAGAAGGCAAAATTGAAGGAAAACGAGGAAGGGGAAGACCTAGAAGAAGTTTTATTGAACAAGTGAAGGAAGAAGTGGGATTAGAGTCGTATCAAGAGGTCAAACAGAAGGCAGAGAATAGAGACGAGTGGCGATTGCTCCACCGACAAGAGCTTAGCTCTTAAATGAGAGAGAGAGCATTTTTTAGATGGGAGACTAATGTCGTAAATAATGGACAAAATTATTATTCTATAATTTTTTAGGATGCCTTAACTATTATTACTTTTTAGTTTCCTTTTTACTTACGCGTCAACCGATCTTATTCTTAGTGAAAAACATATATGTAAGAACCTAGAATAAGTACGTGGAACTTAAAAGTCCCAGTGCTCAGCTGTCAATTAGTTATTTGCCTAAAGGATTTGATTTCTTAAATCTTTAGGCGTTTGTTAATATAAAAAATCATCAGCCTCTTTGCCTTTTCCCAATTATGTTGAGATCATCTTCCAGTTTAATCAGATGCAGCGGAATATTCTACTCGAAGCGACTGCCATCAGACCTCAGAAACCCAATTTCTGGGCAACACCCATATTCGATGGATAGACTGATTGTCAGTCATTTTGAGCTTCTGATTACAACTAACGATTGTCATAGGTGTTCGCAAGACAGCCGGGACCAGCGGCTTTACGTGCGCTCCGGGACAAATGAGATTCAACTAAGAATGATAATATTTTTCTTCCACAGCAATTAAAGAAAAATCTATCGACAAAGGCTTTAAAAGAAGAAGAGCAACCGAACACGTCTCCAAAGCACCAGCGCGAAGCTGACGTCATATCCCCACCACCCCCTGTTAGCACACAAGTAGGTTATCAATTATATGTAGAGCATCTTTATTAGAAGTATGCAAGAAGTGACGCATACGCAGCAAATGACGTTCTGTAGATTCTGCCTATCCCTATGGGAAAAAGGTAAAAGTATAAAGTAAAGAATTATACTTCAATCTAATCCATTTAAAGTTATGGCACTGACCTTTTGCATCGAGCAAGCGAGACAAAAGCATTAACAAAACGTATGAGTGAGTGAGCTAGTATGCGATTATTGCGTCCGTCTGACTCAAAGCGAAATTGACTATTTCCCTGCCAGTTACGTTTAATTAGCAGCGAAATAGTCAATGATTTTATTCACTGATGCGGTTAAAACAGTCATATATTATCTTGCGGCGCTGTCTTTACGCAGATGCAAGTGCACACGGGCTGCTAGTAGATCACTTAAAAATTAGGGACCTAGAAGAGATTCCAGAGAACAATATTCAGACGTTGATCTTGGAATAGATGGAGAAAAGATAACACAAATTGTTTAAACTATTGTATGTCTAACATTGTTCAGCATTGCGAAAATAACTCGATAACAACTCTGTAACCATTGTATCACAATAAAAATCTTTGATTTTGACTTTAACATAATAATTCATTTATTTCTCAAATAATATCTTTTAAAGATACTTTTACAAGTCGATGATGATAGATGGCGTCGGCATTTTCTATCTGACGACCTCTGAGAAGAAATGCCGAAATTAAATCTGAGAATCATGGTTTCTTTTAAAGTTCAGACAATAGTTATAAATATAAGATACGTGAGTTCTACAATGTAGGGCACAATCTGAATAGTTCTTTTGTAGAAAAAGCCACTGCAGTTTTGGGTTTACTTGCCTAACTTACGGCACGCATACATCACTCATCGTGTAGCTCAGCCATTTTTAACGGGGCTCGACGACCTGTCGCACGAAGATACCTACATCATCAGAAGAAATTTGCGTACAGTTTGTTCGAAATAAGTAAGCCAATCGGAAGTTGTCTGCAAGTGGTTTAGAAGTGGTAAATTTTAATAGAAAGAGTCGGTGTAAAGATAATTAGAGTCGTATATGTTTCTCATTTCTAATTATTTTGTTAACTAGTTTCGATATTTATTTATTAAAACACTTAATCAAACGATTTTATCACCGCGGTAGTTCGGAACGGCTTACTTCTGATCGGCTTACTTATTTCAAACAAACTGCAGGTCATGTGAAATATTCATAAATATGCGTTGTCGTTGTCAGACAAGCGGCGGCGGGGGGTCGTGCGGGGGCGGGATGCTGGCGGCGCTGGTGGCGGAGGCGGGCGGCGAGGCGCCCGTCGTGTTCAGCGACGAGCTGAGCGGGGCCGAGCCCGCCCCGCCGCCGCACCACCTGCCGCACCACCTGCCGCACCATCGACATGTGCTCGACGATGACAATGCCCACACCGCCTGCCTCAGTCTGTATTACAACACATTATCAACTTAGCTTTTATGGCCGCTCCACACTTCCTACGCGATTCGCACGCGACAGCGCGGCGTGAACGCAGCGTGAGATGCGACAACGTTCCACATTTGCATCTTCGCAGAATTTTCACAGTAAGGTTTGCACGGTCGAAAGCGATGGACGTCGAAGTATCTACCGCTGCATCCCTCGTCTTATACGCATTAGCGTACTACAGTTACGAAAATACTAAAAGTAAAAAAATAAAATAAAAAAGGCATGGACAAAAAGATAGTATCCCTTCTAATAGAACTAGGTGAGTTAAGTGATAACAACGAACTAAGCGACGCGCTAGTGTGGAGACTAAACGTGTTCATGTAACATTCGCGGTCCCTTTGACGTGGCACCAAAAACCGACAAAAATCGGCGAAAAATGTGCGTAACGGCTCCACTGTTTTCGCGGACCTTTCCCGGGGTCGCGCGGGATTCGCGAAGGAAATGTGGAACGGGCTTTATACAACTCGCACCCTCGGTAAGACAAGGCCACAGTTGGACTTCTGTGCGTTATAAATGTGACAAAGGCAGTATGGCCCTCTGGCGAAATGAGACTGAACTTAATGATGAGTTTTTTTTCCACATAGAAGGATGCTTTTAAAACACATTTTTAACTATAATGGTCTTACCCAAGGTGCGAACTGTTGCTGTTCTGATCTTTATAGTATTTATACTTTATATAAAACAATACTGAAACTTCGCCTTATCTTGTCAGTCGAGCTATCCAGCTATCGTAAGTGTAAAATTGTGATTGAACACGGCAAGGCGTAGTTTTAGCCGGCCTCACTTCTTTGTTCGCAAAGTTCCATCTTAACTTTTTATTCGATCTGAGGCTGTTGCATATATTTTTTTTGAACAGCTGATTTGTTTTCGCTTGTTTACGGTTGGTTCCATAGTTAAAGTTCTTTATATAGATGAGTCCCAAGGTCCCTTTTTTTTAATTCCTATGTCTGTTATCAGTCGAGCTGGTGAACTCTCAAGTGGTGCTAAAGGGGTGCGAGACTCGCGGCTACGTGATCCTGTGTGCTGCGCGCGCTGAAGTCCGGCAGCGCGTGCGCCGGCAGCCCGCCGCCGCGGCCTGGAGCGGCGCGCTTTCCGCCATGCAGTACTACGCCACCGTCAGCGCCGCCGACAGGGACCAGCTGCTAGGTACCTGAAGCGACATCTAGCGCGCTACATGGAAACTAAGTCGTAATTAATCCTGAATCACGCAAGCAAAGTTTTCTGCGCGACTAGCGTATATACAACCAACCGTTGGGCCGCAACCCGCCAGGCAAAACAACTACCTGGTCGGAGGATTTTTTTATTTTTTTTGTTGCTGTTTTATGGCTGTAGTATAGTAATACTACAGCGACCGCAGTCGGTCTATTGTGATCGCCACTTATTGATTTAAAGTTCATCGCTAAGCCCTGCGGCAACTATAAACGGCAGGATTTTCTTAGGGGTGAGCTTATTCATAGGGGGTTAAGGCATGTTTCCCCAGATTGCTTTGTGCTTGTGTGTCAGCGGTCCGCATTCCCCCAGAAGGTGAAGTGGCGTTTCATCAGCCTCTTCACAGTATCTCGCGTATCGCTGTCATCGCTGAGCCTTAGGTTGAACATGTGCTTGTTTGAGCAGCAGTGTCCTGTTAAGGCTCTCGTGACAATGCGTCGTCGGAGGATCCGCCCTTTGCTTGGAAGGGCAACACACCTCACATACCTGTTATAGGCTTAGGTCCAAAACACAACACTGTACTCCCATCTGAGGGCGAAGTTTAACTTGTTCACTTCTTATTTACACACGCGTACAATTAAAACAATCGAAATCAAGACATAAATAATTAACCTTAACGTTGTGTTAATTATTGTTACCGTACATGACATATTGTTGATTTTCCTACTACCGTAGCCGGTCTATTGCGATCTTACCGCTTAAAAAGTCTTCTTTATATCCAGAGAACATACAATGGGTGTCGGTAGAGGAGATAGAAGAGCGGTGGCAGAGCACAGAGATCAGTACATTGCCGGACGTTCCTCGGCTGGTGGGCAGCGGGCACTCGGCCGGCGGAGTCATCGGCCGCACCGTGGGACCCAGCGCTGATACTGGACTCGCACAGGTGACAGCATCTAACACAATCATCGATTACTGTGGGAGAGCCATGCTTTTACTGTAGGAGAGCCATGCATTTACTGTGGGAGAGCCATCCTTTTACTGTGGGAGAGCTATGCTTTTACTGTGGGAGAGCCATGCTTTTACTGTGGTAGAGACATGTTTTTACTGTAGGAGACCTATGCTTTTACTGTAGGAGAGCCATGCTTTTACTGTGGGAGAGCCATCCTTTACTGGGAAGAGCCATGCTTTTACTGTGGGAGAGCCATGCTTTTACTGTAGGAGGGCCATGCATTTACTGTGGGAGAGCCATCCTTTTACTGTGGGAGAGCTATGCTTTTACTGTGGGAGAGCCATGCTTTTACTGTAGGAGACCTATGCTTTTACTGTAGGAGAGCCATGCTTTTACTGTGGGAGAGCCATGCATTTACTGTGGGAGAGCCATCCTTTTACTGTGGGAGAGCTATGCTTTTACTGTGGTAGAGACATGCTTTTACTGTAGGAGACCTATGCTTTTACTGTAGGAGAGCCATGCTTTTACTGTAGGAGAGCCATGCTTTTCTGTGAGGGGTCATGCTTTTACAGTGGGAGAGCCATGCTTTTACAGTGGGAGAGCCATCATTTTACTGTAGGAGAGCTATGCTTTTACTGTAGGAGAGCCATGCTTTACCTGTAGGAGAGCCATGCTTTTACAGTGGGAGAGCCATCCTGTTACTGTAGGAGAGCCATGCTTTTACTGTAGGAGAGCCATGCTTTTACTGTAGGAGAGCCATGCTTTTACTGTGAGGGTCATGCTTTTACTGTAGGAGAGCCATGCTTTTACTGTAGGAGAGCCATGCTTTTACTGTAGGAGAGCCATGATTTTACTGTAGGAGAGCCATGCTTTTACTGTAGGAGAGCCATGCTTGATACTGTAGGAGAGCCATGCTTTTACTGTAGGAGAGCCATGTTTTTACTGTAGGAGATACATGCTTCGGCACGATGGGACGGCCGGGTCAACTGAGAAAATTTGACATTTTGTGATAACTTGATGCGCTGGCTACGAATAAATAATACTCAGGAAGTGTAACTGCGTTAAGAAAATGACCCAACAAAAGTTGTGTCCAAGTAGGCAGGGCTTCAAAATTGTGTCCAGCGCGCCATCAGTCGGACATTTTCCTTGCAAGCGAGCATATGTCAAACGTTTTAGCTTAATATCATTGTGAATCATCATGCCATCATGTGTTGTGAAGTGGTGCAGGAGACATACAAGATTAAAATGTCCAGAGATCACTTTTCACTTGTAAGTAGTAGCTTAATTATAATTATAATCAAAGTTGTTCAAATACGTTATCAAAACGAGATGGTCAATATTATGCAAACTGAAGTCAGTCAATTTTTTACCTAACTTTAAAAGTTTTTTTTTCTAGATGAAATATTGAAAAGGAAATCGATAAAATTTAGAAATGTTTATTAGACTAATGTATTTTGTTTTATTTTTAGTTTCCCTGCCGATCCCATTCGGCAAAATAAGTGGATAGCTGTAGTTCAATTAGAAGGACGAGAGTATGACTAGATGCCTGTGAAAACTAGCAGAGTACCTATGCTCCATGCATTTTGATGAAAAATAATTTTACAAATCATTAAAGGGATATACCATGTTACACAAAACTGCAGTACCAGTTTGTGCAAATATCCACATACAACTGAAGTACCAGGTCAACAGAAACCTTAAAGGAACCTGGTGACCTATTGCCAAGGTTTTGATCAGAGCAAACAAACGACCCAATTGAATACACTAACACTATTTCAACGCTCCAACAATAATAGATGAAGTCGCAATTCTTGTTGGCTAACCATCGGCTTTGTTCGTTTTAGCACCATACAACAAAACGAAAAAGTACCCAATCTAAGCCTTTTTAGTAACCGACGAAAAATATCTACGCGGGGGGGTCCAGAATCATGTACTGAATTCATGGTAAGCGGTTGTGCGTCGATGTCCCTTTCACCCTGTATTAAGTATGAATTTAAAAAAATCACAATAGTATAAAATATTTAATATAATTATAATATTGTTTTATTATTGACTTGGTCCGGTCTACTTATTGCATAATATTTTCCACGCCATTTTGACTCAGATGTCATAACAGACATTACAGCACGCACGTGAACCAATCCCTGTTTTCTCTCTGAATTTAAACCAATTACCAAGCATGTCTATTTGAAACATCGCAAGTGATTCGAATTTTGAATCCTCGTCATTTCGTTTGAAGTAGGACCACTTTTTGAGCGGAATTTGTTCTGAGTTACGCTTCCTGAGTATTATTTATTCGTAGTGCGCTGGCCACAGTTCAAACGTCAATAATCAATTAAGAATATAAAAACTGCATGGACATTCCTTATTACCATTATTGTCACCAAAAGTGTTGCAAGAGTATTTGACCATAAAACATGGTCGGTGTTTGTGCTCACAGCTCCAGCGTATCGTGTCGCGGTGCGCGTGCGAGTTCTACTATGTGTCGCACGAGGAGGCGGAGTCCGTGAGCGCGCAGGGCGCCGCCTGGCCACAGCAGCAGCCCTACGACTCCTTCACGCTCATGCACCACGACCTCAACGTGTGCACCAACTCGCTGCAGGTAACATTATATCTTCAGGTTCAACCCTAGCCTCGTACGAATGCTGTTTGGGACAAGTTCGGGGAAGTACGACCCTCCCACAGAACATCGACGTCAAGTAGCAGTATGCATACTGTTGCGTTTCGTACGGTGAGTGTGGAGCGCCGGAGGCCCAATTCCTCCCTTAGTCCCATCCTTCTTCTTTTCTTCATCCCCTCCCTTTTCCTTGGATCGGCAACGCATTTGCAACTCCTTTGGTATTACAGATGTCCATGGGCGGCGATGACAACTTACCTTCAAGTGGCTCGCCAGACCTTTCGCTGAGATACCCCATTAAAAGAACTCTCCACTGACTTAATAAAGATATTATAACATACCATCACGCCTGTATTCCCCGAAGGGTTAGGCAGAGGTGTACTAATGGACACCCACATTTTGCCGGTATGTTTAGGTCCCATGTAATATAGGCGAGCCTATTGCCATTAACCGGGCACAAATCCAGACTCCAAGCTGCTACTGCGAATTTCATAAAAAAAACCCAATAACACTGCTCGACCGGGGGATCGAACCCAGGACCTCTTGCGTAGCAGTCACGCTTGGGACCACTAGACTAATGAGGCAGACTCACAAACTTTACCCCTTTATAATATTGTATTCTATATGAAGTGATGTTTACGTATGTTGGAGTAGTATGCCATGTTGTTGGACGTGGTGAACAACGTGGTGCTGCACGTGGAGCCAGAGCGGCGCCGGACCCTGGAGCGGCGCGCCAGGATGCGGTTCCAACTCCAGCTGCACCAGGACCAGGACCCAAGGCACCTCATACACAAGCTGCAGACACAGGTCACATGAGATTTATTTTAAAAATATATTTTTTTAAACAATTCCCATATAATACAGGGTGGAAGGGACAACGAGTGCTTACAATGAATTCAGTTCATGATTCTGGACGAGCGTTGATATATTTCGTCGGTTATTAAAACAAAATCTGTTTTTTCCTACAAAAGTGAAACAATAATATTTTTGCACCCAAGGTGAATCGGTCGGCTATAAGATGTAAAAAAATCTGGGGCTAATATTACCACTTTTCGTTAATACCAACATGATTCACGAACACAATGTATCTATTCCATAGGTGATTTTAGCCTCCCTAATCTCGTGTGATCTCTCTACGTATTTAAATACATACATACTCGAATTTAATCGAACTCCATTGAAAATTAAATCAATATCATTCAGAAATATTCAAAAAAAAAGAAAATGTAATATGTACTACTACATATTATGTATAATATATCATTCCTAAATAATAGAATTTAAATAATAAAAATACAAAAAGATTCTCTCCGGCGGGGAATCGAACCCCGGTCTCCCGCGTGACAGGCGGGGATACTTACCACTATACTACCGAAGATGTGAGAGACACGTTGAAATAGCGGCTCTTATTTTGATACTGGTTATGACTCAGTAGGTGTTTACAAGGTTTTCCTCCAAGGTAGATGTGCGTCATAGATAATTTTGCGCTTGACCGGTTGTTGTTGGAAACGGAATTGCTATTAAATCTGTGGGTCATACTTTTTTGTTTATGTCAAAGCAATTCAATCTTTGTAGCAATATGTTAACTATGTATATAATGTTAGGTACTAGTTACGTCTTTCGGCTTCACTTGCATCTTGAATAAGTTTTTGAGGCAAAAGGTGACTAATGCCGCTCTCCAAGGTCATATCTATATCTATATCAAAATCAATTTAAATTGGTTTAGGCGTGAAAACGTAACTAACGCACAGACAGACGAGTTTTACTTTCGCATTTATAACATTACTTTTAATTGGATTTTAATGATAGAATAATTATCTTTATTAATATCACATATTTCTACAGTTATTGAGTGACCACAATTTCGAAAGTTATTTTATACATACCATCACGCCTGTATTCCCCGAAGGGTTAGACAGAGGTGTACTTAATGTACACCCACAGTTCGCCGGTATGTTTAGGTCCCGAGGGGGCGAGCCTATTACCATTCACCGGGCACAAATCCAGACTCCGAGCTGCTACTGAGAATTTCGTAAAAAAACCCAATAACACTTTGCTCGACCTGGGGATCGAACCCAAGACCTCTATCGTAGCAGTCTCGATTGGGACCACTAGACTAACGAGGCAGTCTATGGTAGTTAGGTAGTTATTTTGTTGGTTCCCTAATTAAAAAAATAACAACTTATTATAATAATCCTCTTAGCCTTTTCCCGATTATGTTGGGGTGTTGGGCTTTCAGTCTAACCAGATGCAACTGAATATCAGTATTTTACAGGAAGCGACTGCCTTCAGACCTCCGCAACCTAATTTAAAGTAAACACCGATATTCCAAGGATATACTGCTTTTCAGTCATTTCGGGCTTCCTACTACCACTTACGATTGTCATAGGTGTTCGTATGATGGCTTTATGTGCTCTCAGAGGCACGGAGGGATATTGATTAGTTAAGGATGGTCACCCATCCATAGACTGACCGTGGTAAGCGCAGCTTAACCTCGCAGATCTGTTGATCAGCGCAGTTATAACTTAGCTACTAGTCTGTCTGTGTCTTATATTTTTTGAAGTCTTGTAATCTTTTATCAAGTAATAGTTGTGGATTCAGTTACTCATAGATAGTTAATAGATTATTGTCAAACGGAAATCATTTTCCTGTTATATTTACAATGAAACCTTGTCTTACAATGAAATTTGTCAGCACATTCTAATAATCTCATTAGTCTAGTGGTCCTAAGCGCGACTGCTACGCTAGAGGTCCTGGGTTCGATCCCCAGGTCGGGCAAAGTGTTATTGTGTTTTTCTATGAAATTCCCAGTAACAGCTCGTAGTCTGGATGTGTGCCCGACCGATCAATGGCAATAGGCTCGCCCCCTATTACATGGGACCAAAACATACCGGCGAAATGTGGGTGTTCATTAGTACACCTCTGCCCAACCCTTCGGGGAATACAGGCGTGATGGTATAGCCTGATGTGCTAGCGACTGTACCTGAATTGTCGAATAGTGATTGTGAACGTTTATGCTTGTTTTTATTAGACGTCACTGAATGAATGATGAATTAATGAATGAATAAATGACACTTGGCAGGAGTACTTTTTACCTATAAATCGCCGGTATGTTTAGTTTAATTCCCAAGTCATAAACGGAGTACTTATTGCCACTAACCCTGCCATACATCCAAGCTCCGAGCTGCTCTACTGAGAATTTCCTGAATGGAAACATCTTATAACACTCGACTGGGGAATCGAGTCTAAGATGTAGGACGTAACTAATTTCTAAACTATATAAGTTGGAAGACGCTGGCGATTGTGACACAGTGCATACTAGTACAGTCGTCAACGATCTCTTAAAATGATGTAAATATTGACGAGGTCATAAAAAAAATGATAAAATAAATAAATTTATTACATAACATGCCGTCACGCCTATATTCCCCAACTGGTTAGGCTGAAGTGTGCTAATTTCTACCTACAGTTGCCTGCCACCGACTGCCGGTATGTTTAGGTCCCGTGTAATACCCCTATTAACTGCTCTGTTTATACGGGATATGCATGATATCTATTGTAGCCACTGTAACTTGAACTGTGATTATTAACAGGTGAGGGAGTCCCTCGCAAGACTACGTCGATTGGAGAAGGAGTACTACCTCAAGAACAGGTCCATGACCGGAGACGATCCTGTCACCATGGACGAGTTGAAGAGCTTAGATAACCAGGTTTGTATTTATAATGATTTTACGATTAGTTTTGAATCTAAAGTTGGATTAACTGAATTCTTAATTCTAGTTCAAAACTAATTTAAATATTTGTATTTCGAACTAGCTGTTCTCCCGCATTTTCACTATCATCCCCAAAAAATTGTTTATTATAACTTGGCTTATAGGTCGAAGTAAAACATGTACACACGGCTACACATCAAGCTATACAAAACCAGTTTAGACTGACCTCCCATTGTAAAGATTTTCCGCTAATTCAAGGCCAGCCTATACTGGTTTTGTATAGTTTGATGTATAGCCGTGCATACCAGATCGTTTAAGTTAAGTCTAGCAATACAACTGTGAAAACCACATCCGATTTCGTGCATGAGTTTTTGCGTGATGCGCGTGCAAATAAGCTTTTACAAACATTTCTGAAACATCTATACTAATATTATAAGCTGAAGATTTGTTTGTTTGTTTGTTTGCTTGAACGCGCTAATTATGCAAAAATGTAGTAACACGGTTACAAAAAGTTGATCATTATAGAGAATAATCCAACAAAAAAATTAAGTGTCCATCAGTTAAATTAGATCACATTTTTCAATGGTATAATATTGCGATAACAGGATGTGTGTAATCGATTAAAACCAGTCATGATGTCGCTTGATTCAATGTATGACGTAATATTTTCAACCTAGGTGAACGAATGCAAGGAATCCGTCTGGTCTCTGGGCGAGGAGTTAGACGCGATGGTACGGGCGTGGAGGGAGATAGGGCGAGCGTCCGCCGCGCCTACTGTACGTAGTGCGCATGCGCCGCCACACCGGTACAACGAGATCTGCTTCAAGAGCGCGCGCTGGCGCCTCACCGACGCTGATGGTCAGCTCGGCATCGCTGATTTACTGCTGACGAACTTCTTGTGAGTACTACAACGACGTATTATTTCGTTGGCGAGAAAGGGACGCCGCTCTACACATTAAATAGCGCTATCCCTTTCTGCCAACCTTAAAAATGATTTCATTAACACGTAACAGTGACGTACCGGGCCGACTCAATTATCCCAAAAAGATGTTTTTTGTCTAACAAGGTTTCATAGCAGTATTTCCTCCTTACAATTTACATTGTCAGTACCTATCGCAAAATACACTCATAACTCAGAACCCGAATAAAACACACTCATACACGAGTGTGTTTTATTGCTTAGTTATTTTGTTGGTAATGATTGTTTGTAAGTCCCAGATATTATCTGATGCTGATTTCTCTTCAAATATTCAATCAAGTTTTTTTATTTAGGTATTTTATAAAGAACGGCCGAAACCATTTACCTACTCTATTTAAAGGCATAGGGTACAAAAAAATACATAGACAACAAATTCATATTTTTTTCTCACATTAACTCACACATTCCGACACAATCGCCTTCCATACATCCGCAAACCAATCAGTCAGGGTTTGAATCCAAGAGAGTTAGCGTTAAGCGCCGTCAGTGTCCGAGGTATGGACGACAGCAGTCAACCAGCAGTACACACGGTCAAGCCTACGGATCAACCTATAACATTCCAATTTAAGCTGATCTCGCATTGTATAGCCTTTCCATACAATAAGAGGCCAGCGTAAACTGGATTCGTGTAGTTCGACATGTAGCCATGTGTACGCGACATCTTTGCATTTTTGTGTAGGTATACAAAGACGTCGAGGTCAGATGACTCGGTAGAGCACCAGCTGGAAGTCGGCTACGTGCGAGTCAAGAACCTGCTCCCCAACGAACCCTTCCCAGAAGTGAGATTTTTTAACTGTTCTTCTTTTATGTCAGATCGAAATATGTTTTAAATCTTTCGAGTGTAGTCATACTATCTGACGGTGGCAGAAAAAATATGGTAATTTGAACATTTTGTCAATGATATAATGGTATATGACGATAATTCGTGGTATAACGTTTTGGTTTATTTTATGATTTTCTAACGTCTGGTCTCTTTTTAATAGTCTAGACCGTACCTAGTCGTATTATCAGACATGCGAGTTTAAAAATGTAGCGCAATATCTGATCTTTTGAAGAAAGAGCCACAGCAGTTTTGAATTGAACTCCTAAATGATGACATGCATCAGTCATCGTGTAGCTCAACAATAATTTAAAGTGCTCAATGACCCGTCGTAAGATGATACTACATAGATTTATTGTATTATATTTGGCTCTTGACATGCAAGCCACCTTAGTTCAAGAGCCAAGGCTACATTGATGTATAACTACATTGTAGTGCTAATAAAAATATAATTGAAATAAACTGTTGGTATAGGTGCTAGTACCTCAAGAGCCGTCAGGTCGGGCCCCACTAGCTCGTCGCGCAGCGCTGCGTGTGTTCTGCCGCGACCGGCCCCCTGTCGGCGGGATTGCCGTCAAAGAACATTTCGAAGTCAACATAGTCCCCATTAGGATAGGTAAGAGAACCACTAAATATTAAGTAGTAGTAGAGCCTGCTGGAATGTCTACATGAATGGGCCGCACGACCAGGGAAGTACTAACCTCCCACAGAATATCGACGTCAAGTAGCAGTATGCATACTGTCGCGTTTCGTACGGTGAGTGTGGAGTTCCAGAGGCCCAATTTCGCCCTCCCTCCCCTTCCTTCTCTCCTTCCCCTCCCTTTTCCTTAAATAGGCTCGACAACGCATCTGCAACCCCTTTGGGGCTTATGGGCGGCGATGACTGCTTACCATCAGGTAGCTCGCCTGCACGTTTGCCGAGTTATACCATAAAAAAATGTATTGTGACAACTCCTGGATCTTTCAAATGCGATCGAATAACAGTACTTAAGAATTTAGTTTCAAGAGCTGTTTTAGAAAAACCTTGAGTATGAATAAACTTTTGATAAGTTATTCACCTGAACAAATATGGCGGAAGACCAAAGCCAGCGCGTTCATTTTAGCAGTAATTCAAACATGATAATATGTATTATTGTATTAACTTTAAACGCTTTAATCTTACAATTAAAATTATCTTTTTCAGTGTACGTCTTATATTTAATATTATCTTAAAATAGGCCTGTTATATTTATTTTCGATAAATTAAACACATTTCGACTACCCTATATCATAGAACAACCCAATAAAACAAATTAATCCAAGACCTCTATCGTAGCAGTCGCGATAAGGGCCAATAGACTAATGAGGCAGTCTATTCATATTATTTTTCTTAAATCTCTTCTATGTACAGTCGCCAGCAGGTCAAGGTATTCAAAACGGTAAAATTTCTCCAAATGATTTTAAACCTTAAATTGTTGAAGATAAAGTTCAAAATCAACTGAGAAAATTTGACATTTTATAGTAACTTGATGTGCTCGCGACCGCACCTACAGACGTCAGACGGTTGTAATTTTATAAATAAATAAATAAATAAATAATACGTTTATTTGTGAGAATATTGTAGTCACAGGTTGTTACAGTTTATGATGTCCAAAATATTCTGCCGTTTCCGGCGCACAAATCTTTGCAAAATGTCAAAAAAAAGAAATTGTCATCTTTACATTTACATGAAATACAAGAACTATAAAATAATTGGAAGAAATGAAATAATAATAATCATTAAGTACTAGAGTAAGGAACAGTGTTTGAGTTCTCATTGGCATTGGCATTGAGGTCTAATTTCAATTTAACATCAAATTTATCCTTTAAGAAGTCGTCAATTGAATAATAGCATTTGTCAAGTAGAAAATTAAATAGATTGATTTTAAATGTCCTAAAATTAGATTTCTTAAAAACATCAGGTAGTTTATTATACACACGTATTGCCATACAAAATACATTGTTAGAGAACAAAGAAATTCTCTGTGAAGGTACACATAATTTATGAACATTGCGACTCTTTCTAATTACAGTATCATTATGCTTCTCAAATAAATTAATATTTTTATGTACAAAGATACAAATTTCAAATATGTACTGGGCTGGAAGAGGTAGTATTTTGAATTTCTTAAATAGAGGGACACAGCTATCTAATATATGGGCTTTACTAATTACTCGCATACATTTTTTTTGGGCTTGAAAAACTTTAATAACGTCCACAGAATTACCCCATATTATATACATACATTTATTACATTAGTATCATTAAGATATAATGTGACCTCATTATTTTCTATAAAAAGACTTATTATTCCCACTTGTTATTGGATAAAACAGTTAAAACAGATTTATTTTCAGAAAAGGACTATTAAATGATAACAAGTGTCTGTCAATAAATAATTAAGGTACTTACTAGCTGCGATGATCTGGTTTTTCCCAATCATATAGGAATTTCCCAAAAATGTGGACTCATTGCTTATCTGAGTTATTCATTATTTACCCAGAATATAATAACATACAAGAATACATTATTAGCAAAGTTTCAACTTAATTAATTTGTCCAGCTGTATTGAAGTGGAGTTTGGAAATAATAATTGAAATGGACTTCCGGAAATAATATATAACATAAAAAAATACGACTGCCTCATTAGTCCAGTGGTCCCAAGCGCGATAACTGCGATAAAGGTTTTGGGTTAGATGCCCAATCAAACCAGTGTTAATGGATTTTTCTATGAAATTCTCAGTAGGAACTCAGTCTGGATTTGTGCCAGCTTAAAGGTGAAAGCGCACCTTATTACCTATTATGAGACCAAAATAAACGGGTGGCAAATGTAGGTGTTCTTTAGTACACCTCTGTCTATCCCTTCAGGGAATAGAACATAATCATATGTTAATGAACTGAAATAAAAAACAATTGAAATAACTGTTAGAAAATTCCTTTCCTTATCAGGTCTAACGAAGAAGTTCTTCAACACGATGTTGAAGTTTTGCTTCCCTGAGCGCGACCCTGACTCCATAGAGGACGGCGAAGAGGAAGCCGAAGGTACCCTGAAAGCAGGGGCCTCCTCCTCCAGCCTAGTGTCCACTGGCTCCAAGAAAATTAAGAAGAAAGGGAAAGACTCTAACTCTAACTTCTACGTGAAGAGGGATAAGAAAGATAAAGACGATGTGGAGAAGATGAAGGTTTGTTATGGTTCATATCATTTTCGTGGCACATCTCCTGTTTATTCTTAACTTCACCCAATTTCGTGCAGTTATTGCGTGATGCGAGTATAAACATACAGACAAAAAAAAATATGTTTTGGCTCCTGTTGCTCTAATAAAGAGCCCCTGTATTAGTTTGTCTTCAGTATTTATAATGTAAAGACATCGGCCCATTACAATTTTATTATTATATCTAGATAAGGCTGTTTTCCCTTAAATAAATTCTCTATATTCTCTATATAAACAAGCGTACGACCCGCTTGATGATGACCAGTAATAGTAGTTAGGCTATGGACTAGCAACACCAGAAGCATTTCTTGTGTTCCCACCCTGTTGCGGCTTGGGCTCCCGCTGCCCGGCGAAGGTGACTGGGCGTGTTGGACTCCACCTATGGTGGGTGACCTATCCACTAAGACCACACAGGAGTATTCACCTCGCCACTTTTTGCTGGGGCCACGGGAGCGAGTTGTCATTCCTCCGCGACTGTTACCCTCCCCCAACTGAAGTGAAGTCCTGACTACGCCCTCTCCTCAATAAATAAATCATCATAATGAGGTCCACTGCTAAACGAAGGCCTCAATAATACAATTAATATATACCATCATATCATCACGCCTGTATTCCCCGAAGGGTTAGGCAGAGGTGTACTGAAGTACACCCACATTTCGCCGGTATGTTTAGGTCCCATGTAATAGGGGGCGAGCCTATTCCCATTAACCGGGCACAAGTCCAGACTCCGAGCTGCTACTGGGAATTTCATAGAAAAACCCAATAACACTTTGCTCGACCCGGGGATCGAACCCAGGACCTCTAGCGTAGCAGTCGCGCTCAGGACCACTAGACTACTAATTATTTATAAATCAATAATTTATAAATAAATGAATTATTGATAAATATATGATTTTCGGTTCCTCAATTCCTCAATCGCCACATTAGTGTTTTTAATCCTGTGAGATGACGACGATCAAATTCTTTAAACTTTGTTACTAATTATATCAGTAATTAAGTGTTATTGAACCTGATTCTCGTGACGTACTTACAAACAATGATTGAACCAATGGTTAGTACCTACATACATACTCATTGAGAACGTGCCATTGTTTACTTGTGGTGTTGCGCATGCGCGTACGCGTCAATGGATGTGACGCATAGTTGAATAAGACTCGTGTTAGCTAAGCATAAATCGTGAGTAATATTACTCATAATCTTGGCCAAAGTCTGAAGATTATTCATTTCTGTAATGCTTAGTTTTGCACAGCCAATCCATTATAGATAGATCATACTCGTCTGAGGGATATACAGGTGTCCTATCGACAAATTCTCTCGTTTAGCCTCAGATAATTCGCGATGATTTTGAACTTGGTAAAAGTTGTTGCAATTTAGCTGTTTCCAGTGCAGACTTTCTCTGATACTTCATTACCCCCACTTTTGGACTGCTAGGCACGGGGCTCTTTTCAGAATGTGGGAGGTAACGCTAAAGTCCACCATGATGGCCTGGTGCTTGCTGGATGACAGACTTGACACGCCGTCACGAGCTTACAGTATTTAACTTTTTAGAAAAATAAAAGTAATATATTGCGTTACCCAAAAAAAAAGTGGAAGCGAGCAACCCTCCTTTGAAGTCCTTTAAAAATGATACACATAAATATTTAGACGAGTGTCCCTTGCTAGCGCGCGAGCGTTTTAGGTATTTCTTGAAAAACTAGCATTATGTTACATCGTTTATTATCGAAAGTTACCAATATTAGAGGCCGTGTAACTTTTTAAGTATACGTTTTTACGCACTATGAGCACGTTTATTAACGACAAGATTGTGAATTCAAAATTTCATTGAATTTCACTAGTTAACAAAGATATGAATTTTCTAATCAAAGAAAATTTCTAGTGAAAGAAAATTTTATTAGAAAATTCATATCTTTGTGAACATTTCGCAATATTTAATGCTAAAAAATATTTAAAAACTTCATTAACTAATATTGAACGTAGCACCAAACTACTTTTGTAGTCGCCCGTCGCGGAGACTATCTTCTAAAAAACTCTTGATCGAAACCAGGAACGAGCGGAAAAGAACAAATTATTCATCTACATCAAGATACCTGAGGTGCCAGTTCGTGTCTCCTACAAAGGCAGCAAGGAGAAGAATCTGGAAGATGTCCGGGATTTGCCGCTGGTGCTGCCGACGCTGGAATACCACAACGTGACGTGGACGTGGCTGGACTTGCTGCTGGCTACCAAGAGTGACACGAGGAGGTAGGGAAAATGATATAATTCTCAAATATACAGAGTTATTTGTAAAACATAACCTCTTGGACTATACTAATTACATCAGACAACAATGTTTGTTTTATTACTTTTTACAAAACAATACATCATCATCATCATCAACGGGCACGGGTCTCCTCTCAGTACGAGAGGGATTACGCTATAGTCTGCCACGCTAGCCTACTGCGGGTTGGCAGACTTCACACGCCGTCAAGAAAATCTCTCAGGCATGCGGGTTTCCTCACGATGTTTTCCTTCACCGTTTAGGCGCGTGATAATTAATTATTAATACGATACATTTACAAAAAATATTTTGTTATATGTAAAACATTTCAATTCCCCCGCCGCCTGACCCCCGCTCCCTGCCTCTGCCTTTTGCACTAGACGACAGTTTGTTTCCCTAAATAGTGAATTGTTACAATTTTATGTATAATTTTAAAAGTCATAGAACAAACGACATTATGCCATTACTTTTTAAATGTCAAAACTTATTGCACAGTTAAATAGTGAGTCTTATGGAGACGAGCCGCTCCCTCAGATCAAATAAAAAGTTAAGATGGAACTTTGCGAACAAAGAAGTGAGGCCGTCAAAAACTACGCCTAGCCGTTTACAAATACAATTTTACACTATATAACAATACCGAAACTACGCCTTATCTTGTCAGTCGAGCTTTCAATAGCTCAATAGCTCGACTGACAAGATAAGGCGTAGTTTCGGTATACGTGTGTGCCTGTAATTGTGTTTGTACACGGCAAGGCATAGTTTTAGCTGGCCTCACTTCTTTGTTAGCAAAGTTCCACCTTCATTTTTTATTTGATCTGAGGAAACTCCATAGATACTCCTTTCAAAGGAACTTCTAATTTTGAAGTAAATTGTGATTGGTTTGGTTTTCACGTACTCTTGTTGCCTCTATTATAAAGTTTTTGTTAAAATTCGATTGAACGTTTCTTTTGTTAAGTTTCAAATATAGACATTACATAAAAATCTTAACATAGAAGATTGACTACTTGTTTTTTTTTGGTTTGTTACAAAGGAAACAACAGTATATTTTTTTATTAGTGTTGGTTGACGTCATGGCTGATTCATGTTCAGCTTTCCATTGGCGATTGAAAATTGCGATTCGCGTCGGATTGTGCGGTCAGGGTTCAAATATGGAGGCGTAGGTTGAGGAAATGTGATGTACTTGGAATACTCACACAACATACCATCACGTAAAATCCCTAAAAACTTAGGTGAAGGCCTACTAATTTACTGTTCAATCAAATATGAGTAAACAGACTGTTCAAAATTATCTACACTGCTAGGTAAATTAAACTTCATTACAATGGCGTAAAATACATATCAGAATGACAGCTGCTGTTTACGGTGTTCATTCTAAAACAGCCTTTGTATCGTTGAGATAAAGTTTAATTTCTTTAATTGCTCAGATAATTTTGAACTGTGTATATGTGCAGATATATTAGATAATGACTGTAGCATGTAATACTTGTTACATACTTTTACTGAGAACTTCATAGGAAATTCTAACAATGCCGGGAATTAATCTTAGGACCTCACATTCGGCAGTCGCGTCTAATCACTGTAGAAATGGGGCATTTAAAGGTATAATAAAAACAATTGTCAAATGAAATGTGGTGATCGTGTAACATTCACGTTTTTTTTCTTATCTACATATGATAATGTTCTTTCTATCAGGGTGATATTATCGCAAGCTATTCGTCAAAAACTTCAGCTGCACAGACGAGCAGCTGCTGCGCCGGAACCACACGAAGAGGACAAGGCCAGACTACTGCTCGGAGAAAGAACTGTAAGTCCAATAGCCGTCCAATACGAAATATGTCTTCCGGCGACTGTTTTCTTTGACACTTTCAATATGGGTATTTCGAGGCTACAGTGAATAGGCAAGCGCATCTTGTGGGTAAGCGCAGTCAGTCTTAGACCAGATCTACACTTGCCATCAGGTGGGATTGTGGTCAAGCGTGAACCTACCCATGATAAAACAAAAAAAAAAACTTCTCACATTTCGTAAGTAGTCCATTGAAGAACGTGGATCTTCCAATGAGTGAAATATTAACATTGTCCATACTATCCTTTTTTTTTCTAACCTATGTCTTTGTCCTGCCGTGGGGCGATAATGTCTGGAAAAATTAAATGTGGTATACGTCTTCGGTTGTACACACGGCTACTGAAGGTCAACCTATACAATTCCAGTTAAAGCTGATCTCACATTGTATAAGCTTACCATACAAAAAGAGGCCAGCGTAAACTGGATTTGTATAACTTGACTTGATTTGTGTAGCCCTGCGTACTTGTCTTTGTTTTTATGACAGCAAAATGTTTATTTTCTCTACCATTTAATATTTAATGGATAAATACTTTAAAATAATTGATCTATTACTCACGGGTCAGTCTCCGTGATGAGTGTGATCCATTTCCCGTTCGATGCATCATTAAATTCCATATAATATTCCTCAAAGAAACTAATACAAATTTCCTTTTAGGTCGCCGAAAACAAACCTCAGAAGAAAAGTACACCCAGCGTTTTCAAGTTCTCCAAATCGTAGCGTAAGAAATAATGCTCATAACAATACATTTTATTTAATTAAATAAGGGCGAACGAAACAGGTATCAAAAACCAGTTTTCATAATTTAGCATTTTTTGCTTGTGATTCTTTGATATATCAAGATATATTTTTAGAATTATATTCTTGGATTATGTAATGCAACATATCTATATAGATATATTTTTTTTCTAGTTAAAGAAAAATATGAACTAAGGTAGGATTCTAAGTAGCTTAGTGGCGGAGTGGTCTCGGTTCTAAATTGAAAACGGATGAAAAACATAACATAACATACCATCACGCCTGTATTCCCTGAAGGGTTAGGCAGAGGTGTACTTATGTAAATACACCCACATTTCGCCGGTATGTTTAGGTCCCATGTAATAGGGGGCGAGCCTATTGCCATTAACCGGGCACAAATCCAGACTCCGAGCTGCTACTGGGAATTTCATGGGATGAAAAACATTGTAAGCATTTTAATTTAAAGTGAGAAAGAATTGGTAGCATAATTGGTTTAGCGTCTGGTGTACTTAATCGGAGGGAGGCAGGTTCTAATCTTGCCTGAGATCGTATTTGTCTTTAGCTAGAAAAAGTCATTAAGTATAGGGGTGTTCCCACTCTCCCGAAGACAAGTAAATTCCTCAATTTGTCCGCCCTTGATTAATTGCTTATTAATATTATGTAAGAATCAAACTAGACTGTACCGAACATTCTGTAGAATAAGAGGCTTTTGTTATATATATGTAACGTTATTATAAGTTATAAGGCTTGTTACTTTATGTTATAAATTGTTAAATATCAAAATGGAACGAGGGAGACAATATTTTACGGACTAACTTTAACTCTTTAACGGTCCAAATTGAATTTATTCTACAAAAACCTAACACTACAGTCTACACACAAATCAGGTACTATTGATACAAATATTTGTTTCGATTACATTTGACTTGGGCGGTTGTAGGGTTTGTTATTTATCGACTAAAATTCTCGAAGCATTTCAAACACTACAGGATTGATAGTCACGCTCTGCTAGCACCTCCAGTCTTCAGAACCTAACATAATTTTAATTCAAGGTCTAATTTTCATTATTTGAAGATAATATTTGAATTATACACTGTATAATGCTAATTTTTACTGCAGTGCAAATACATAGGTACACTTAGATATAAAGCAAAGAAAAAGTCAAAACGAGAGAGAATATTGCCACAAGTAAGACTGTTTTCACTTTATGATCTGGATTTTTAACTCTAAAATAAGAGAGATAAGATAAAATTTCGTACACACGAAATTGTCAAAAGTTTTTGGAACAAAGTTACATAAAGTATTATTTTTGGTAGTTTTATTTACTTGATAGTTGTTACGTAGCATTAAAAAAACTGCCAATGAGTATCGTGCTAAATGTATTTATTAATACAATTGATAAGAACGACCGTTATGTTGGCTCCGTTAATCTGCTGAGTGAAGACCTCCTCTCTATTCCTGTATTGTTGCCGATCTTGTGCAAGTCGCACCAACCGATTCCTTGCTCCCTTTACAATATCGTCCTCCAAACTAGTGGTCAGTGCCTTATGTTCCTTTTCATACGCCCGGTGTGAGCTGCTAGAACAACGTCCTTGAAAAATGTTCTAATCTTAATCTAAGTCATGTCTGCGCCCCTCCAGGGTCTGCGCTCTATGCCTGGGGGGCACTGCTGGTACGGCCCTAGTTAGGCAACTCCTTTCTTTTTAAACGTGCTGGAGCAAATTTGTCCCTTATTCCACTTTCCACTTCTTTCTCCTTCCCCTCTCCTTAAATAGGCTCGGCCACGCATCTCAACACCTTCGGTATTGCAGATGTCCATGGGCGGCGATGCTACTTACCTACCATCAGGTAGCTCGCCAGTTCGCCGAGTAATCCCATAAAAAAACTATGGAAAATCATCTGCCACCCGGGGAGGCGACAGGGTATGTCGGACTGGTTCCAACTAATAATAGCACTTGGCTTCCCTTGCCCTGTTCAGTGGACCCCTATCTAAGTCGTTCTGTCTCTGTCATATTTCAGCTTCACAAAGAGAGATAACAAATTAAACGGGAAGAAAATGTTAGCTCTATAACATCTTTAAATCTCTTTGCGTGGCCACTATTCCGCGATCTTCGTTAAAACTTATCTAGCCGTCTACCTAAACTAGAATATTTTTAAACGGTCCCCGCGATCTTGTCGTGTGGTTTATTTGGAAAAAATAATCAAAGCAAGCTTTTATTAAAATGTACGCCGTCGCCAGCATATCAGGTTATACAAAACTGTAAATTTTCTCCAAATGATTTTAAACCTAAAAATGTTGATATTTAAGTTCATAATCAACTGAAAAAAATTGACGTTTTGTGGTAACTTGATGTGCTGCCACCGCACAGAAGATTGTTATTTTTACTTTTTGTGCTTTTTAATATTCAGCAAGGTAAGGACCCGCTGGTACATAACATTAGATATTGTATTGTCTGTAATTAAATTATTAAAGGTTTCATAAAAGCTCGTTAAATGTAAAGCGCAATTTATGCAACTCTGTACAAGGTCTAAGTACCGACATTCTGATTTATCGTGTACATAATTTATTTCCTCGAATGCGGTGATGTTTTGACTGGGTTAAGAACTAATGATAAATAATTATTACTGGCCCGACTTTAGTGTTCACACTATACAGTATACACTATACATATTTGAGTTCATAACAAGATGGCTACACGTCAAGCTATACAAATCCAGTATAGGCTGGCTTTGAATTGTACGGAGAGCGTTTACAATCAGAGGTCAGTCTAATCTGGATTTGTATAACTTGGTGTGTAGCCGTGTGTACAAAAAACGTGGATAAAACAATATGAGTACACAAGAATAATAAATAGCGGTAGGTATTCATTAATTACTGCCTACTGTGGTATCTATGGGAAATAATTAAAACAATAAAAAAACCCGACTGCTCTAAAAACAGAATCAACATGACGTAATCCGAAAAATCACCCAATCAAAATGAGAGAACTAAGACAGACGAAAACAGAAATTAAATTAAATTCATCACCATCATCATCATCAACCCATTACATTGTTCCACTTCTTGGCAATGGTCTCCTCTCAGAACGAGAGGGATCAGGCTATAGTCCATCACGCTAGCCTACTACGTGTTGGTAGACAGACTTACACAACAACGTCAAGAAATCTCTAAGGTATGCAGGTTTCTACACGATGCTTTCCTTCACCGTTTAAGCGCGTGATAATTAATATGTACATGACTTCGAAAAGTAAGAAGTGTGAAACCTTGAATTTGAACTCGAGCCTTTTGAGTTGGCAGTCCAATGGTCATATCACTAGGCTACTTCTCCCTGAATTAAATTACCGTAAATTGATTTATCAAACAAGTGGGTTTTAACTAGGGATCACCGAATGGTGACCAAGTCATATCAAATGGTCACAAGGCAGAACAAAAAGCCCGATGGTCGGTTGATATTGTAAGGGCAACGGGGAATCATTCTTGCTATAAATTTTACGCTGATCTGGTATCTTGGTGGACTGTAAACTATCTACTTATATTATGATCAAGCTACGTAATGTCAGTTGGGACTGGTCGACTCAAAGTCGCTATGACTTTTTCTTCAAAAGGCTATCTCAGATATTGCCCTGTACTCGTATTGTTACACTTTTTTATTTCTTTTTTTTTTATGGGATAACTCGGCAAACGAGCAGGCGAGCTACCTGATGGTAAGTAGTCATCGCCGCCCATGGACATCTGCAAAACCGAAGGAGTTGCAGATGCGTTGCCGAGCCTATTTAGGGAAAGGGAGGGGAAGGAGAAAAAGGAGAAGGAAGGGGATTGGGGGAGGAATTGGGCCTCCGGCCCTCTCGCTCACCGAACGAAGCGCAGTAACGAAACGCTACTACTCGGACGTCGGTCTTCTGCGAGAGTGTGGTATTTCCCCGGTCAAGCCGGCCCATTCATGCTGCGAACAGCGTGGCCCTACCACAACAAAACAAACAAACTTACATATTGCTGTAACTATGTCTTACTCTAAAAGAGACCGTGATTCTCTGAATCTGTTCGGGGCTTCTTCTCAAAAGCCGTCAGTCAGGATGCCTGCACCATCTAATTTAAAAAAAAAAATGTTTGACTTATAAGTGGCTTTAAAATATCTATTTACAGAAATGAATATCATTTAAAGTAAAACCACGATACACGAATTGTTTCCCAATACGGGAGCTGTATTTTTATGTCATTCTAAATTGATATAAATATTATATCTAATAATGTTTATAAATATTATTACTGTAATAATTATAAATATTATTAGCACCGAGAATGAGGTGAATATTAAATGACCAAAAATATCAGGATTACCATAACGTATATTTTTATTGTTTTAGTATAGACTCAAAAGACAAAAAAAATTATTTGTAACGCAAAAATAATTGGGTAGGTAATTGGATTGGTTTAATGTTGAGATAAGCGTAATTAATATTATGCGCATTTAAAGTGAACTCATTGAATATTTCAGTGATGTCATTACTATTGCCTTGGAATTGTTTTGTTGTTGAGATCTAGATATTTAGAACAAGTATTAGCATTTATGTTTAAGAAACTATAAAAAAATGGTGTAAGAAACTCAAAAGACATTGTTACGTGGAGGCTGAGCGATTTGTTGATAAGAATTATTTAATTTATATAAATTTAATTACTTATGTGTTAAAATATAAAACTTGTTTTGCCGCGCACTTACAAATATTCATTAATTTTAAGGTTGAAGCGTTCTCTCAACTCGCTAAATGTTTTCGATTCTCAGCTAAGTAATAACTATGCTGATAAATTGTCCTGCAAAGTGGGCCAGGTCTGCATCGCTGGTCGCTGTCATCATATGGATGGCCTGGATGGGTGACCATTTTAAACCCATCAAGACCCCTCCGTACCTCGGAGAACATGTGTTGTTACCTAAGCCCTCTCAAACATTCTATGGCAATCCTCAGATCAAATAAAAAAGAGGGCTAACTGCAAAAAATATCAATTTTGGTAATCATTAGTAGTCAGTATTAACATTACTGTTGTTACTAATGATTGCCATTCAGATCAAATTAAAAAGTGAAGATGGAATTTTGCGAACAAAGAAGTGAGGCCGACTAAAACTACGCCTTGCCGTGTACAAACACAATTTTACACTATATAACAATACCGAAACTACGCCTTATCTTGTCAGTCGAGCTTCCGATAGCTCGATAGCTCGACTGACTAGATAAGGCGTAGTTTCGGTATACGTGTGTGCCTGTAATTGTGTTTGTACACGGCAAGGCGTAGTTTTAGCCGGCCTCACTTCTTTGTTCGCAAAATTCCATCTTCACTTTTTAATTTGATCTGAATGGCAATCATTAGTAACAACAGTAATGGTAATACTGACTACTAATGATTACCAAAATTGATATTTTTTGCAGTTAGCCCTCTTTAATGTTGCACGGAACTAAAATTTGTAAAAAAAAATTTGGCGGACTAGATCGAACGATTCACGTTAAGCAATTATTAGGTTGCCTATCTTTAACGGATAAGTGTGGCGTTAACACTGTTAAACAGTAATGGGGATTAATTTGTAATATTCCGCTAAATAATTATGATAACGTGTATAAGGTTTGAAATATATTATGCCAGTTTAAATTGCTTCTTAATGACAATTGAGTCACCTGTCTAATGATGTCAGAGTGATTAATATTCGTTAGCTCGCGGAGGCAGCCCAGCTCTGAAAACCTTGAGATACTGTCATACACGTATTTATATATATGTATGTATGTATGCATGAATCTGACTTAGTACACCATGCATAAAATGTCAATGTCAAGGTTTCCAGCGAAGCATGACGCATATTCCGATACATCATACAATATCGATCATCATACAATATACAATACCGATCATACAATACAGAGATTTGTTTCATGCATACATGCATGAAACAAATCTCTGTATTATTTATTTCAATTGCTAGGTACCTGTAAGAATTATAAAAAAAAAAGTTTTTCTTTATTTCTTTCTTATTCTTCTTTAATTATTTCTTGCATTGGTATGGAAGACCAGAATCGCCTAACCCTGCGTTTCCACTGACGACAAAACATGTTGCAAAAATCTCTTTAACTCTATCTTCCTTTGACAGGAAGATAGAGTTAAAGAGATGAGAGAGTGGGATAGGTAGTTGTTTGCAACATGTTTTGTCGTCAGTAAGAACGCGGGGTAACACAGGAATTACTTGCCAGGGTGGCTGTAATCATGAATGTTTATCAAACCATTTCTTAAAGTAATAAACTAATTTATGTTTGTATCTATTTGTATTGTATTGCTCTTTAGCAAGCTGTGTAGTTTACCCAATTTGAGAAGGGATCTCTTTGCGAGCGAACTTAAGTACGCAAGCCTGTATTTCTGTTCTGTAATTATAAATATTTATGTAAGCACAAATCGCTGTGAAGTACTGCATTCAGTATTTATAATAAATTATGTAGTTATTATCGATGTAAGCGTAAATTTTATAAAGACTCCTATTACATATTATTTTTGTAATCAGCATTGTATACGAGATTCGTATCAAACTATTTGTTATTAAATGTTGTACATATTATGGCTTCTAGTATTTTATTTGACCTTCTATTAGAAAAGACGTACGTCATATCCGGTTTCTTTTCCAGGTACAGTTTCCAAATTAAAAAAGCATCGACTTCTTAAATTGTTATAATATACGTTATTACGCTTTATTTTTTTTACTTGACGGCTAGTCCTAAAATAATATCATCATCATCATCATCAACCCATTACATTGTCCCACTGCTGGGCACGGGTCTTCTGTCATAACGAGAGGGATTAGGCTATAGTCCGCCACGCTAGCCTACTGCGTGTTGGCAGGCAGGCGTAAAATAATATACATTAGGAAAAATATCCGCCTTCCTATTTACATTGAACACTATCAATAATAAATGTTGTCTATTCTAAGAGTCCGTGACCGAATTAAATTTTACGCACAAACAAAAATACGGGTATGTATCCGAACGTAACACTCATATTACTGGGAAAACGCGCGAAAACTCATCTCCGTCCCGACTTATTTCCACGGTATTACCTCACCGCGGCCTTGCTAGCCTGGCCGGGCGGCCACGCCAGTATATTGTCGAGCGTCGCGCGGTACGCACGCGCCGCCCGTCTCCGTCACGACCACGAACATCGTGAAAAGTAACTCGAACGACATGAGGACGAATTATGTAAATTCATACAAATAGTGCGATATTTATTTTTACATATTTTTCTGTGTTTGTGAAGAATTGTGTACTTTGCAATGGCGTTAGCGTTGTGTGTATTTTTGTGCGCTTGCGCCGGTGTTTTGGGTTTTAATGTGGACATACCCTCAAGGGTGGTTTATAGGGGTAATCCGAATTCTATGTTTGGATTTACGGTACAGGCGCATGTTGATGGCGATAGAAAAATGTAAGTACCCTCATTTTTTTATTTACAAAAAATAATATGAACCTAGTCACACCCTATTCATTTTATGGTTTTGGCGATGATGTAGATAAAAATACAGTTTTACGGCGATGATGAAATTATATATTTTTATAGTTGGCGCCAATGCATATATCGCGATGTTAGTCATCTTAGTGTTTACATAAAACTTGGCATATTTCGACATAAACCCGAGTTGGCAAAAACGTTGCGAAGATATGAATGAACCATTTGTTTAGACAAGTGTTTGCCAAATAAAAAATTACGACTGTTAGTCCGTACCCTAGGTTCAAAGACTAAAGGAAGGAATTTTGTTCTTATTATTGCATTTGACTTGCAAGACTTCTTAAGAATTGTTTCTTTGCTGCTTGGGTATTTCGGTTTTTCAATATTGATCATAGTTCCAAGAATTGGTCAGACACAATCCTAAAATCTGAGTTGGGCTTTCTTTCGGGAATTTAGTCCAAATGTCTGAAATTTGGTCCTTCCTCCAGAGAAATTTCAATAATTCAAGGACTATTGTGAAGATTGTCTTTGAATTTAATTCATGAAGCTGGTCCTCAGGTCAAAACCTCATCTTTTTTATTCAGGAACTTGGTTCCTAGAATATAGTATACAATATACTATAGATCCTAATTTAGATGCTTACTTCTGAAACTTTCCTTAGTTCAGAGACTGGGTCCTTTACTCGACTTAAGGAAGAAGACCTAAGATCAAGAATTGGTTACTAAACAAAACAATTCTAAAATAAATAGGTGTGTTATGACGAAGTTTTCTAAATTTAAAACGTTTAAATTATTCTTCCGCACCGCTATCCGGTGAGACTAGTTTTAAATATTTCCTTGATTTCGTTAAATTAATATAATCATTATAGTATCTACCTAAAGATACGTCATCAGAAGGTCGTATAACCAACACAACAGTTTCTCTATAATTCGTTTGTACGGATTTTGATATTCTAGTTTGAAGAATCGATAACTTGAAAAATACTTCCTTAGCCTCCCAGATAACATTAAAAAAATTGTAGGTGTGTATCACTGTATCAGTATTTTCCTTTTGTTTTTTATACATTTGTAGGATACCATCACGAATACATCTCGTTTATGTTTCCTCTTCGTAGTCACGAGGATCATGTTCAGATGTTAAATCAGCATGTTAGTCGCGGTTTACTGCGAATTTGTGTCTCGTACCACTGCCGGATAAGTAGGTTACAGTCCAGCATTAAAGTCGTGAGTCGCTTAGAACAATATTGTTATAATTTCTTTGAAGACTGGGATGTCGTCTGTTCGTGGAGACATTAATATTCACTCGTGGCTTCCTTAATAGCTACAACTTTGGATACAACAATAATAAATATGAGTTGTATCTTACAGAAAAAATATAAAAACTTGATTTGGTATTACTCCATTACCCACATAGCGTGATATTTTTTGTCTTTTAAGTTATAGGAAGGTTTGTTTATTTTAGGTTATGTATACTTATTTAAATATAAAGCACAATCCCTTTTTTCAACAATAAACATATTTAACAGTGAGCGGATCAGTCAAAAGTTTCAAAACCAATTTCATTTTGGTCCTGGCATCCGCACAATGTAGAAGTAGGTATGTTTATTTTTTCAATTAAGTTGGGACCAAATTGGACTCAGAATAGTTCTCTCTAGACATGGTAAGAACAGACCATCATCTTTTGATGCAGGAAGAAGATATAGCGCAACAAACTCCATATAAGTTTTAGCACACATAGAACAGAACATTTTAAAAACAGTTTCTTATCATGATCTTTAAAAACTGTTTGTAAAGTCGTAACCTAGTCGTAAGTACCACAAGGTAAGCAGCTCAAGAGCGCATATATTGCGCGATGACATCACTGTCGAGGCAGCTGACTGGTGCGAATTTTAACGCAAGAACTGATTGCCTTTTATTGGGCGCCCATGATTGTATAGCGTTGGCGTTGCTAAGTGAAACTTCTGTCGTCTTATTAAAGACCTTAGAGCCTACAGTTCAAATTCTTGTATCAAGCGGTCGCAGGTTTTTTAATGGGTGCAAAGATACAAATCGGTGGCGCTGTCTCAGATTTCTTTATAGAAAAAATAATCATGTTTTTTTCATAGTTTAAGAACTTTATTTTCTCATGAATAATAACATAAATTTACTTACTGAGAAAACTATGTAGCTACAAACTAAAATTAGGGTTAACTACAAGCGTACAAAAAGTAAATAAAGTAACACAAGTTTTTTCACTTTTAAATGACCTTATTCCAGAAAGAAAAACAATAGTTCCTAATTTAAAAGTATACATAATATAACTGTTACCTCCATCTGTTCTGTGGTACCTATATTTATTAGCTACTGTTCATCTGCTCTTCCAAAAACTGATGTTAAAACGCCCATTGATAAAACTGCTAACTGTTAGGAAGGTCACGTTAATTACGGACAGTACAAGTCTGTCGGTAGAACTGTGATAAATTTATTAACGAATTAAGTTCTCAATGTGCTGAGCTATAATGTTAAAGATGTTTTATAGAGCTTGCACTGCCTCATTAGTTGCAGTGGTAGCAACGCTCGACTACTGGGCGAGACGGTCCTGGGATTGATTGCCAAAAAGTATTTTTCGATGAATTTTTCAGTATCAACTCGGGGTTTGGATTTCTGAACGAATAGTGAAAAGCAAAACATAAATGAATTGTCGGTATACCTACATTAGTTTACCTCTGTGTAACCCTTTGGGGAATATAGGCGTGGTGGCGTTGGTAGTAGGTAAAGTATTAATTACCACCACTTAAAATTATACAAGTTAACTTATTTGCTAAATGACTAACAAAATTCACAACTTCAGCATTTTCTCTGAAATCAAGGGTGCCGAATTAATTTCACGTCATTATATTAATGACTTACTCGGAGAAATGAGGCGACTAATTGCATTATATTGAAGTAAGTTAATTGTTTAATATGTTACCAATTATTCATTCTGTAAAAAATGATGCCTGTTTAATTAGGTAGATACTCTAATTAACGGTGTTCTGTCAGTTGATTTAAATTTGGGTAATTTGTTAATGTTTAACGTAAATTGCGCTTTTGATAACATATTTTGACTAAGTGGTCTTCTGTCTGCTCGACATGAACTTTGTATATTTCTTTGTCAATAGAATATCTTACGTATCGCAAATACGTCTGCAATATAGGTAAGCTTATTCATATTTTTGTCCTATATAGGTAAACAAAAGAAGTACGATGGTATTGGATATTTCTGATTAGGAAATGGTTTGAAAGAAATACATAGTTATACAACGTTAAGAGATTTGCGCTTTGCCTTTAGTGTTTCTTAGTAGGTATCTACAATGCAAAATTAATGAAATGGCACTTAAAATGCACAACACATGGTTGCTTACGCTAAGACCATAAATATTTGCACAGAATTCATCATGATTTATATCGGACGCCCAAAAAAGTTTCAAAGTCACTTACGATGTGCATAAGTGACTTTGAACTTTTTTGTTTATCACCACCCCATAGACAATGCAGCGCAAATTCAACCGGAAATACGTCACATGCGCAGCACATGCGCGGGCGCTACGCGCGCCCTTTTTAACTTTTTTTCAACTTAATTTAGTCGTGAATGCTATTTTTGTTAGCCGAGGGTGTTGCTTTCCGCTTGATTTATAGTTACATTCGTTAACAAATAATGCTCCCTGGGTTGGAAAGAAAAAAGTTGTCTCGAGTCGAGTCTAATTTGCCTTTGGCTACTTGGGTAAAGACCTTTTATACTTTATTGTCAAAGTTTTTTGGACGAACAAGTGCTGCACATATGTTGGGTCGAACGACATGTTGCAAATTATGATCTTCAGTTCTGCCGCAGATTTTAAGTTACCAATTAATTAAATTTTAATTTAATTTTTAATTTAATTTAATTTTACCATTTAATTTAATTTTTAATACCAGGATATATACATATATATTATATTTATAAAGAATGATCCGCCGGGTCAGATACCTTACTCACACATACAATGAAGAGGGAATATTTGAAATTGAGCGTTAATAAAACTATAGAAGATCTCAATTTTAATTCAGATAAAAGAATAGAAAATAATGCAGTTTCGGTGTCGACGCTAGCATCAAGATACTCATTTTTAAGCCTACATGCGGAATGGTGAATCACTTCAGTATCCTGAAAAAGAAATAAATAAACCAAGCACAGAACACTTATCTGAAGTCTCTCACACACATTTTTAGTACAGTGCATGTCATTAAGTTAGTCAGCGAGTCACAACAGCGGTTCTTTATCCCACTAATGGTTAAGATAAGTAATGAGTTGGTTGCGCTCGCGCAGCTGTGCCCAGGAACTCTTTTATTGATCTCTGATCGATGTTTAATGGAGTTTCTGTCGTCGGGTGAAATGTTTGGGACGCGGTTTTGTCATTTATCAAGGTTTAACTTTGAAATTTTACATCAAATAGACAGACAGAGCATTTAAAAATGTTGAGGGTAATTCGTATAAATCTAGAGTACTTAAGTATAATAAAATGATTTATGCTATAGCAAATGGAGTAGGTAAGGTAGGTAAACTAAGTATTAGTTTGTTTATACATACATACATAAACATACCATCACGCCTGTATTCCCCGAAGGGTTAGGCAGAGGTGCACTTAATGTACACCCACAGTTCGCCGGTATGTTTGGGTCCCATGTAATAGGGGGCGAGCCTATTGCCATTCACCGGGCACAAATCCAGACTCCGAGCTGCTACTGAGAATTTCATAGAAAAACTCAATAACACTTTGCTCGACCTGGGGATCGAACCCAATACCTCTAGCGTAGCAGTCGCGATTGGGACCACTAGACCAACGAGGCAGTCCGTTTCGTTCCGTCAGTAGTTTGTTTATACTAATATTTATTATAAAGAGGTATAGCTTGTGACGTTGTAGGTTTGAAAATTCTTTCAGCATTATAAAGCTAAATTATTCCTGAGTGACATAGGTTATATATTATCCCGTAAAATGAAAAGAAACGTAGAGTTCACGCGGGCGCAGCCGCGGGCGAAAAGCTAGTGTTAAATAAATCTACTATTATACCGTTAACTATTCAATAAATACCCATTTCATCCTCATCAAAGATAACGTAGCATATCTGTAAAACAAGAAAGAGTTATTGTTAAACGTATTTTTGCCGCAATTCTGACTCTTATCACAAGGCAAACAAATCGGAGAGGACAGTGTTATCAAGAGAAAAATATTTTTTAAAAATGTCATCATTATCAGTGGTAGCGTATTCAGTGGATCGGTGCTTGTGCATGTTCGTTTGTGTGCGATAACCTCTGGACCTCGATGCCATCCTTATCTTCGCACCGGGGCGACTTCATCTTTAAAACTGGTATTTTTAGTTGCATTTCAAGCTAAAGTACGAGTAGATGGAATGAGTTTTTATTTTCATTTAACTACTCTCCGTTCTATCTCATAATTAAAATAGGGTTACTAACATAACATCACGCCTGAATCCCCGAACGGTTAGGTAGAGGTGTATTAGGTACGAGGTAATAGGGGACGAACCTATTTGCCATTAACATAATTAACTAGGCACATATACAAACTCCGAGCTGCTAGGTACTGGTAATTTAATAGAAAACTTGAATTAAGTTTATTAAATGCAGAATCAAAGCTTCTGTGAACAAAAATGATCTAATCTAAGTTGGAATCGTTTTTTTGAAATTCACACGTATTTACACTTTGGTAAGGCTTCTTTTTATGCGCCTTTAACTATGTAAACATACCATCACGCCTGTATTCCCCGAAGGGTTAGGCAGAGGTGTACTAATGTACACCCACATTTCGCCGGTATGTTTAGGTCCCATGTCATAGGGGGCGAGCCTATTGCCATTAACCGGGTACAAATCCAGACTCCGAGCTGCTACTGGGAATTTCATAGAAAAACCCAATAACACTTTGCTTGACCTGGGGATCGAACCCAGGACCTCAAGCGTAGCAGTCGCACTTAGGACCACTAGACTAATGAGGCAGTCGTCTTTAACTATGTATGATGGTATATAAAGCCCTTCGATTCCTAAGGTAACTATAACCATTTTCCCCAATGGCTTTCCTCAACAAACTAATAATGACAACTTGTAAGAGATGTCAATAGGTATTTCTTGCAATAAATGACAACACAGGCTTGCGTAAGTTAAAAACTAAGGTCATCTATTCGTCATGTTATTCTCATTATTATTTAGTATGCATCATGTATTTCAGGTAATTTTTACAATAACAAATAAACATAAAATGTTGGAATTATATGACCAGATTTACTGGCGTCATTGTTATTTTTGTGAAAAATTACTTGAATTAAGACTAAGTATAAGTAGTTAGCAATAACTGTGTGCGTGGGAATTTGTCCGCGAGTGATAACTTTAATATAAAAGAGTCGGTGAAGAGACAATGTTTCACATTCGTGATTAATTTCTTAACAAATTTCGATCTTTATGTGAAAACACCTAATTAAGCGATTGTGGCTGTGCAGCTGTTTCGAATGGGTAACTTCAAACGCGCGCAGTTATTTCGAACAATTTGTAACTGATTAATTTTGTTGTCATAAGAATGATGAACATTTTATTCAGCTATTTCTTTCATCCCCTCTTGATTTATCATTCCTTTGCGGTCAAAACTTCAAATTTCCAAAACTCGTATCATTCACAAGAGTTCTATGAACAATTAAAAAAAAAAAAAATCTTACTAGCAATGTGGGTCTCACATTACTAATTGTCAGAGTGACGAGGTTTCTCTACAATAGAACACGCTAAAAATTATGAATTTTCTCTATACTAGGACACGCTTAAAAGTGATAAATTTCTTAAAAAAAAATACTGTCACAAAAAATCTAAACAGCATTTTGTCGATACATTTCTCAAGAGCAGATCCACGCTCATCGTCTCTCATCGCGCTGCGCCAGCGCAGTTTCCGTGACCTCATTACTAATATGGCGCCCGCGGACGACCTCACAACGTCTGCGTTTGCTTTATGCTGTTGTTGTAATATATAGTTTAGAAATATACTTTGAATAGGGTTTTTAGAACGATTTGTTTTAAGATGGTTAGAGTAAAATCTAGTCTTATTATGATTTAAATTATATACCAGCTGTCCCGGTAGACCTTGTTCTGCCCTATTTATCTAAAACAAAGTAACATTGTTTTTTTTTCGCTCCACAAGAACCTTCCTCAGACTTCATCCAACAAAAAGAAAACAGCCAATTCGGTTTAGCCGTTCTCGAGCTTTGCACTTAGCAACACATTTAGTGGTTCATTTTTATTTATATAGATAGATTATTCCTAATGACAAAACTAAATAATTAATAAATTAATTCAATTCAAATAAAACTTATTTTTACGGATTTGATCGCGTTACATTGATATTATTTAATTCCTGACGTTTCGGATCCTTTACAGCATCCATGGTCACGGGTCATGGCGTAAGTGTTAGAAACCAGTAAATTAAATAATGCTTGTGTACCTACCTATTTGAATCAATCATACATAGCTTTTCTAATAAGGAGGGATACAAATAAATGTCTTATATTTTCAAAGCCCGTCACACACTACATTTTGTTTTGTGTTTGTAATTAAATATTTGAAGGGTTAATTATATCTACTCGTACGTAACAGATGCAATATTATCTCACTCCATGCTTATTGTCTAAAAAAAACGACATCCGATCTGCCCACACCAAAAGGGAGCCAGCGTTAAGATAAATAAACAATACCGATATTTTTAACCTTAATATTTAGATAGAGAGATATGGTGCTCTCATCTATTCCTTCTTTTGTTTGGTAAATGACGCAGAGTTCAATATGACGGGTCTACAGATACTAAGGACTGAAATAGACTAGAATAGAATATTATATATTCAGATGTTTATTTAGTCAATCATGGAAGAATGATTTGTGAACATGTCTATTGTTACTGCTTTAATCATACTTTTGCTAAAAAATACTTTCCTACTAGCTTTTTTTCAACTATGTTGGATCCGATATAGAATGATCGTTGAATACATAATATGTGAAATTTAACGGCCTCAATAGTCTAGTGATCTTAACCGCGATTGCTACGCTATAGGTCTTTGGTTCGATTACCAGGTTGAAGGAAAGTGTTATTGGTTTTTTCTATGAAATTCTTAGTAGCAGATCAGAGTTAGGATATGTGTCCAGCGCCCCCTATAACATGGATCTTAAACATACCGGCGAGCTGTGGGTGTACATTAAGTATTAACCCTTCGGAAAATGCGGGCGTGATGGTATGTTAAGTTATGTTATATGTGAAATTATGTAATTCGTTAACAACTAGTGGGTGCGAGTGTTAATAATTGTCACTTAAAACCTAATTGTGGGTCTGTTTGCTAAATTAATAGGTCTGGTTTTGAACTTGGGTAGTCATTGTGAGCGTTGAACTCGTTAACAGTTTTGTCATCATATTGCAATGTAAGTGGTTATGTATTTTAAAAGTAGGTATTTTTGTTGTAGCTTAATCTCATTTTCAAATAGAACATTTTTAATGGTGCTTATTATCGCAGCTTCTTGAAAAGTTTCCGATTTAGGAACTTGTTTAGTGTCAATATTTATAACAACAATTTAGTGGCAGATATATTTTAAAATAATAGCAAGTACAATTACTATGGATGGCACGAATTTCGCAAGTTAAGTAGTGAATGTCTCGCAAAACTTAACGTGCTTGACATCTCGGAACCAACAGAAACCAAATTACTATTTACGTTTAGAAATGCTGACTATATTAAAATGGAAAATTTATTTACCTCCACTAGGTAAATAGCCTACATGACGTCACTGTAAAGAGGTCAATGTCGTAATCAAAACATTATTTTTCCCATAAACAAGTGCTGATGACTGAGTTCCGAGTAAATGTATCGCTCTCCTTGACACAGAACTGCGCGTGCGCACCGTATATATTGGTATGCGCTTTCGATACAAGGTGATCCACTACTGTGGAACATCTATGATTTGGATTTTCAAAGGAAAGTTTTTACTTTTAGTAGTAACTGTTTGTAAAATTTTAACCCTACATTCAACGATATATAAACGTTACCCGCTCTCTAAAATGGCAACAAGAAATCAAGGCAATTGCCCGGATTGCGTTTAGTTACGCACCAACCAGCGTTGCGCTTGACCAATTGGAATGCAGCACTTTATCATAACCTAACTAAAGATGTATATTCGTCTCTTTCTAACAACAGGTACACTGTGATGTGGTATTTATTTTCTTTCTCTTTCTTTGCACGTATTAGTCGCTATCTAATAGTTGTGCTGTTTTTGATAGCCGTAATGTTCGTGAATAACGCGTGTATATAATAATACGTCTTTGCCTACATTAAACAAAAAAAATATATCGGCAAACTGTAGGCACACCTCTGCTAACCCTTCGGCGAATACAGGTATGATGGTATGTATGTAGAATTTCAGTTACAACGTTACCCAACGCTCAATAATGTCACAACTCATTAATTTGGTCTCCATTTATCTTTAAAAGCGTTCACCGAACAAAATAATTGCTACCCCCTGATAATACCGACATTTTCACGCGGTAATGCGCCAATATATTTTGTTATCATAATTAAGATCTTGCTATAATTATTATTTATTTTTAAACATCAAGTAATGTCAGCTGTCTTACCTTTCACAAATAATTATTCAAGACTTTAAAATGTTAAAACGAGTATGTTCTTTGCGAAGACATCTATACTATTATAAAATTGAAGATAAAAAAAAACCAGTAGGTTAGAGTATCTATATTTAATTAAACGTCTCTTAACTCAAAAATTTGTTTTCCATGTAATCATATTTTTATTCCTTGCCATAAATAAATAGATAAATAATAATTATTATACCAAAATCTACTGTTTTGGCAACACTACGTTCACCTGTGCTGTCTCGGTCTTATTTTAATCGATTTCTCGTAAGATCAAGATAGTAATAAATAATTAATTACGTTTTATCAGTAAGTGCTAAATGTCAGTGGTTCTGCCACCTCTCACTACGCATATGGTATGAATATAATCAATAAGCTGATTGAGTGTGGCGAAATAATGCTCTGGTTTTCGTTTTTAATTCTTAACTTTCACCTGTTACGGTTGCGACCAAAAATAAGCTTATTTAGTTGCATAATATTGGAAATTGTCTTTGTGACCCATAGCCCCTTAAGCCTGACAACCAGTTTATTCTTAAGATATCGGTATTCCTTAGAAAATAGGTTGCTAAGGTGTGATGGCAGTAGCTTTATGTAAAACAGTGACATTTAGCCGCAACTGGTTACCTCACATCCAACATAGTTGGGGAATAGCTATAATCATAATGATATCGCTGTGAACAAAGGGTCTATAGCCTAGCCATTGGTCCAAGGTCAGGTCAAGGCCTCTTCTTCTTTCTTTCTATCCTCCTCATCTTGATCTAGGTGATGAGCCACTTATGGTGTATGAGCTGTCTAAAATCATTGAGGGTGACCACTGACTTTAAGAAGTTTGTACATGATATTGATCGAGCTAATTCATCGTTTTGATACAAACAAGTTCTTCGTAGTAGGATGACAACATTATGTTTATTTACATAACGAGGTGATTTTATTCATTCATTAATTTCAATGTAAAACATTGAGGGACACTTAAAGCGCCGTCACAAAGATTTTTTACATTTTCGACTTATTAACGAGAATGAAATCTTTCATTCCACTTTTCATTCCTACTTAAAGTTCTACCCACACTAAGCTATACGCAATAACAGCAAAGCACTCTACCAGTAATCGACGTGTGAATTACATATCCGTTTCCGGTCAAAGAATGACTAAAAGATGTCATATTTAAACACCTAGTTATTGCAAATGGCTTGGCGTACACATGTCAAATTGTATCTGTGCTCGAAGCAAAATAAACCTTAATTTCTTTACAATAATGCGACTTCAGAACGGTCATAGAGGACTGTAATGTGGCGGTCACTTGGCGAGGTGCGCTGGCGCATGAATTACTCAGGTGTATTGCTCCATTAGTAATACAGAAGGGCTATCACATTAGCAACACATTAACGTACTAAATGGTACTTACTAGCGTTATGATAGTTCACCTTTGAGTTTGTGATATTTGAGCAAATAGTAATGTAACAATTTTGTTCTTTAAAAGGTCTCCGACTTCCTTGAAGACCCTCAATGAACTGTAGTAGCTCAATTGCTCTTTCCAGGCAGGTCTATCTAAAATATTGGGGCTACAGCGAACCTCCCACGTAGAGGAGCATTTGTTTGGTCAGTACCAATGAGACACAAATAGCTGAATAAAAAAAAAACAATAAAGAAACAAAATCCAACTAAAAATACCTAAGAACTAATGTAGTATTAGTTTCTGACTATAAAATGTAAATTAAGCGATAAAATGTACCAAAAGTCCTTTTATTTCAAATGCCTTTTATATATACAAGATAACGGAGTATCAAAGTCGAAGGTCACGCTGTCATGGCCACATATTTAAAAAAATAGTTACTTAGCTCAAGTATTTGTATTACAATAGGAACTCTTTCTAATGACAGTTACCCGTGATGCGTCATGCACGTGCTTAAGCGACAAATAACTAAGTAGACACGTGTTGTTGCAGTTTTACAATATAAGAAGATTTCCTTATAAATAAAGATTAGTAACGTGCGGATATCGAAGGAGGCGTTATGTCATCAGCGTGACATGAGTCAAGGTGGACAAGACAACGTCATCGTTCAGTCCGTGAATGACTGTGCGGCCGAGGAAATTACATCGATACTTTTTATGGTAAATTACAGCGGTACGGAATGAGTGAATGAATCAAATCAAATTGTCAACGACTGAGAATTAGTTTTCTTTTTAATTAGGTACTATTGCTGCAAAACATATTTTACTGGAATCGGTGGCGCTCTAACCCCACTCTTAGCCAATGTGCCAAACGAGCCATCATTAAAATAGATCTATAATATTAAGGCTAAAACGTCAGCCTTGGGCGCGAAATTCATTTTTTTCTTGTTTTTTTTTTTACAAATTATTCGGCTATAACGCATTCTAGGTACATAGCAATAGAAATTGCGACATCAACAATAACTTATTCACGATTGTGTACTAAAACTTTTTCTTGAAAATTGTTATCGTCGTAGATTTTGGTGTAAAATAGTGGATTCAGCGAAAAATTACAATTTAAATTTTTATCACCTACGATGGTATACTAACTTGAGGCTTAATACGTAAAGAAAAATGTTTAGTAGGTACCCCTTTTTAGACACATTGCGCGCACGAAGGAGTGTGATATTTGGCATAATTAAAGTTTATATAGAGAAAGAGTGCAGAAAAATATTGCGGTCGACTTTTAACAACTAGTTTTTATAATTAAAAGTTGTTTACGAATAACAATCAAACAATACCAATAATCACATTTACAATTCAAGGATAGTTTGTCCGTATTTATTTTAGTATTGTAAGCTAACGTTCATTGAACGGGCGACTATGACACAGGGCTGTCACTTGTTACATGATAAATGAAATTTATTTCTGTGAATAGTTAAGACACTTAAATTTTACAACTCAATATTTTACATTTCTGTTACTAGATGGCGTTAGTATTTCTAAGCTAACGACCTATGAGCAGAAAGAAACAAACTCCGGGAATCATGGTCTTTTAAAATCCAGACATAGTTGTAGCAAATAGGTATGTATAGTTATGTGAAAATTACATGCTAGAAATTATTACAATAAATTATGTCACTAAGAAATTTTATAGGTATGTAAAGAATTAAAAACATACTTATGCATGCATTTTTATTCGTTGCTATCAAATTATTTTCTTTCAAATATATCTTGTACTAAAGAATTAAAAAATATGCTACATAGAATAAATAGCTCATAGAATATTAGAATAAAGACGGGATCTTCATTGTGACATCCTTATTTTTGAACAAACGACCGGATATAATGGTCACTACGAAGGCAAGTCGCCGAAGACTGTCCAGATGTGGCGCCCGCGCCTGCGCACCAAGTGCAGCCTTTGTATGCGCGTGCGCACCCGAGCTCCGGATGCCGCACCATTAGCCGGAAACGACGTCACATTAACACTTAATTGTTATTTAAATGCAATCAGTAGGCTTTAATGTTTGTGAATGCGATTATTATGCGAAAAGCTCTGTTTAGGCAAATACATCGTTGCCTGAATTGATTATTATGCAAATAATGACTAATTAATTAGTTATGGGAAACATCGAGTTTTATGGGACACAAATTCCTTTTCGGAATACAACAGTTATAGCGGTGCCAAACATATATTATAATAAATGGTTTTATTTGCGGTTACCCGTGATAGCTCATAATAAAGTATATTTCATTGTTCATTTTCATTTATTCAGGAAAAGTTAAATTAAATATTTACATGAATTTTAATGTAAATCATATTATGTATTTATTGTTTTTAGTACTATCTAAGCCACACGCTCCTCGGTAATTAACAGGGCAGACGTTTTTCATTCTAGGTTTTCTAATCGAATAAGACTACCTTCTTTAAGAATCTTCTTTTTTCTTCGGAGAGTCTTACATTGTAAGAGAGCCTTTCTTCCGATAATATGGAGAGTAGATAATAAGATTTTCCTCCGATAAGGCTACTTGCTAGCCTTTTTAGTGTTAAGAAAATGTACAAGGTCGAGTAGGTTCTTTATAATTAGAAGGAAAATTTAAATTCATTAGACTTTGTTCTTGCAAATAACTTGGACAACTTGGAATGTAGGTTTATTTAAAGACAGGTACACGATTAGAATGCAGTTAACTGGGACATTGTATAGATAAATATATACAGATAGATAAATGTTATCAGACACATTGAACTTTCAATTGAATCAGGTCGCCGGGTCTTGAATAATTATTTGTTAATCTATATCTAAACATATCTTTATTGATATTTCCGTATAAACAGTGCAATGTGTTATGTAAAGTTTAGTCAGAAAGATTTTATTAGTAAGTGGCTTAATTGTAGTTTTGAGCGTAGCATACCACCACGCCTGTATTCCCCGAAGGTTTAGGTAGAGGTGTACTAATATACACCCACACTGTACCGTGATTTTAGGAATAGGGGTTGAGCTTATTGCTATTAATCAGGCACAATTCCAGACTCCGAGCTGCTACTAAGAATTCTGTAGAAAAATGAATACTTGGCACTTTGCGCGAGCTGAGAATCAAGCCTAGGACCTCTAGCGCAGCAGTTGCGCTTGGGACCACAAGACTATTGAGGCAGTCTTTTTTTATTTAAACATTGTTCTGTCCGTTTCATCTTCATATCTTCATATAAGACCCCGTAGCAGATCTTTAAGAATATTCTAATGTGAATTATAGAGGTATATCATACTAGCTTTCCACCAAGGGCTTCGCCCGCATGCTTCCTAGATTTTTCTGTACTATAATATGTATTTATGTATTACATTTGAACCTTCCTCTTGAATCACTCTATCTATTAAAAAAAACTGCATCAAAATCCGTTGCATAGTTTTAAAGATCTAAGCATACATAAGGACAAACAGACAGCGGGAAGCGACTTTGTTTTATACATAGGTAGTGAAATTGATTCATCAATCTTGTGGAACATCGATATGACCTTTACACTTTTTGGTATGTGGTCCGATTGAATTATCAACTTTATCTGGTTAGATCTTCAAGCTGACCTCACAGACTTGGGAACAGGCTAGGAGCATGATTGATAGAATATTCAAAAGCTGTTGTTTCGCGTCGACCCAGGGAGTATATTCAAGACATGCTTTGGATTAACGGTAACCGGAGTACGACGCAGGCGCCGCAGGGGATCGAGTGAAGCCAAGATATTGTGAATGGAATCTGACAGCCGACATAATGGGGTAAATGACCGAGCGATATTAATAGAAAACAAACATACAGATTGACAGCTAAGTCGGAATAGTCTGCTTATATCGAATATGTTGTTTAAAAACACTTATTGCCTAGTCATAAACGTAGTTGCTGAGCGTGATATCCTGGGTTTAATTTTCAGGCCAGGCAATCCATTTACCGTTCTTCTATTATAAAAATTATCAGTAACAAGTCTTGCCCGGTTGATGCTAAGAGAGAAATGACACTCGCAAACAAATCAAAACCAAAAGAGTACTTATCGTTTGGCCTAGAAATTAGACAAGAAATAAGGTAAAAAAGTAGAAAGTTATGAATTTGCAGTTTATATGATTATTATTACAAACCTGTAGTGTCCCACTGCAGGGCAAAGGTTTCCCCACTCTTCTTCCACTTGTCTCTGTCTGTTACTATTAAGTACCAGTCTTTTTAAAAAGAGTCCAGCTCATCCCGCTATCTCCGTTTGAGCCTGCTTGCGTTGCCGTCTGCCATTAAGTGGGATCCATTGTAGATTAACCACATTTTTTGTGTGAATGCATTACTTACATTTGCAACTGGGGAAACGATCATGCGTGACGTATATCGGTGAACATGTTTTTTTCCTTCTATAGAGCAGATAGAGCAATGTTCATTGCTTTTGAACTTGGGTAAAAGAAGTAAGTTTAGTACAAAAGCTTCGGTGCACGAGTCCGACTATATTGTGGGGTTTTTTTAATAATGTAGGTACTAGCTCTGTAGTCAGTTGAACGGTTAGGTGTACCTACTGGAAAACTGTCCCCAGTCACGCAAACAGTGGGTTTTTCTGTGACGAATCAATCAATATGTGTAAAGTAAGTACCTAATACCTAAGTATCTACTCATAATTTTTGATGATTCGGTATTGAAATATTAAGACTGCCTCTAATTGCTACGCTTCTATCCCTTTTAGGTCTAGTGGTCGTTAGTGTGATTGCCGGGTGTGTGGTCCCGGATTCAATTCCCAGTTCAAGCAGTTTTATTGGGTTTCTATGACATTCTTAATAGGAGCTCGGTTAATGGCAATTTATGCAATGGAAAGTACTACCCTTCTACAGAATACCGGCGTTAATAAGTTAATATGAATACTGTTCTGTTTGGTGCGGTGTGTGGAGCGCCTGAAGCCAAATTCCTCCCTCAGTCCTCTTCCTTCTATTCCCATAATGGCCGGCAACACAACAGCAATTCCTTCGGTGTTACAGGTGTCCATGAGCGGCTGTGCCCACTTATCATATGGGCTAACCTGTACGTTTGTCGATGTCTAAGTATAAAAAACATTGGCTTTTGTAATGGGGACATTAGATCCTATTTAAATTATTAAATGTTCATACCGTTGCACTGTGGGTGTACATCATTACACCTCTGCTTCATCTTTCGGGGAATACAGGCGTGATTAGAGATGGGCGTCTACCCGGTAAAAACCCGATGTTTGGGTATTTTATTCGTAGGGGTAAACAATATTTTTAATAAATAAATAATTTAATATATTATTATCTCTACATGTACAGTGGGTTATAGCTGTAACCTGACCCGCCCTAGGTGGGACGGCGGGCAACGGTTTTTATATGTAGGTACAGTATATTTTTGATAAAACTGTATTGGAAAACTAATATTGGAACATTAGAATTGCATAATTATTTTACTTTAATTAATGTATTGCCGTGTACCATTTTAAGATAGTACAGAATAGCCGTACAACAAATGGCAACACTGAAACTGCTGGCAAACATGTGAAAATTATAATGTTATTTGGTTTTTTTTTTTAAATTTAAATTAAGAAGTAGTAGCGCGATGAAGCGCGGCAAAATAATTAACCAATATTATACTTAGTCGGGTAACCAGACGTCATTCGTAACAGTTTGTACTTTCGTTAGTTTTTTTGTTTCTTTTGCCGTAAATTATATTAATTAGTTATTGTTTTGTTTGTTCGTTGTTTTTATTGATTGTTAGTTGTGTTGTTATTAATTTCACTCCCAATTCATAAGATACCATTGTAATAAAGGTTGAAGAGCCCTGAACTCCGCCATTTTTATTGTTTACCTTTAGTTAAGTACCTAACCAAATGGAGTATAGGTAGTTATGTATGTTGTTTCCCTGTTAGATAACAAAGGAAATTGCAATGTTGTGATTTATTACTCATTTAGGAAAGAATGACTTCGGTATTTGTTAGATCTATACATATAATAAAATTGTAACAGTATTTGAAGATGGATATGTGACCAGAATGATAGCCAGTGATTCGACCTTTGGACTGCAATTGGTCTATAGTTCAGTAATGAAAGAGAATAATCAAACATAGGTTCTTTTTGTGTGTCAATTACAATAATTTATGAATGAATACTTACACTATGGAAAGGTGTGTCGACCATTATTTTACCCTACATTCTAAAAGTTTGAATATCGAACAGCCACGCGGCCATTACAGCGGCAACCATATGGCAAGCGTGCGCGTGGGCAACGTGACGTCACCGCCCATTCAATGCCGACTACACACACTTTATTTGGTTCGGGAAATTAGTTGTTATTGGTGTGTTTATTGGTTGTTATTTGGATCGTCAAGCATAGTATCAAGTTAGGAATAGAACATGCAATAGACTTCGTAACTTGAGATCTATTAGGTACTACATTCGCATGGAGAGCTATTTAGGTCTAAATTCCCTTGGACTTATAAAAAAATCAAGATTCAAAATCAGCGCAATAAAAAAGTACGGCCATTTTTGTCTCATATTTCGATATTCGGGGCAATTAAAAAAAAAAATTGCTTACTAGCAATGTGGGTTGCACACATTACTAGTATTCTTGTTAACCCCTCGTGCTAAGCTAAATGCTTGTGTTACGAGTGGGTTCACGTCGGTAGTGCAATGGGTAGGGTTCGAACCGTCAACCATATGATCGCAAATCCGACGCCCTAGCCATTAGGCTACCACCGCTTAAAGCAAATATGATATTGATTTTAATAGCAAGTTTATACGGAAGTTTCGGTGTGCGAGTAAGTTCACTTGAAGTTCATTGTTTCTTAGGGGAATCAAACCCCTGACTTACAAGCCTTCCTTTCATCCACTGAGTCAATCGTGCCGCTCGTCTTCTGTACATATTTATTTTTATTTGTGGTTTGGTAATGTTTCACCTACGGAGGTGTTCCTAGAATGTCGACGGTGACTCGTTGCGCCCACGCACGAGCACGACATATGGCGTTCACCAGTGTAAACACTGCTTTATCTGTGCAACCGCTTATGAATGTGTCTTGGTTGATAATTGTAGTTGAGTAATATTATATTAAATATTTCAAGCAAAAATTAAAATTGTGTATATAATTTTGACTTTGAATTTTATTGGGTTTGTTGTTAATAAGTTTGCGAGTTCTTGAAGGTATAGACGGCCACCTAGCCGTTTTTAGCCTTTTTTATCGCGTGGAAATCCTCATTAATTCATCCCTTTAGTGGGTGACTTACCGCCTAAAGCCACACGAATGTTTCGCCTCAACACTAGGCGCCTTTTTTATCGAGTGGAAATCTTCATGGTCTTTCGCCACCCGAGAACGGCGACGGGGCGTGTTGAGCCTACCTCAATATAGTCCAGATCAGGCAAACCAACGCAAACAAGATACAAATTTAGTCATTACGATTTTCTCTTCAAGTAAACATATAAGTGGCTGCAAGTAAGACATTTTACCGTGGCCTTTATGCCATTACCCCCTTCTAGGGAAGACAGTACTTAACTCCCATCCATCCTTGGAAGTCACGCTTGGAAGGTAATGTTGTTATAATGGATGGAATGTGATCGTAGTTTAGTATATCCATACTTCAACACATACTGCCTATAGTAATATAACAAATGCCAAAGTAAGTCTTCTCGTCGTCTTGTAACACCTCTGCTGCTGTACAGATTTCGATAACATTTGGCAAGCAGATAGATTGTGTCCCTAGAAAACATAGCCTATCTTTTGTCCCAAAAAATCTTAGTTTAAAGTTTGTCATAGAATGGTGAAAGAAACATTAAAATCGGTTCAATAGTTTCAGTTTGTGGATGGTTTACATAGATATAGATATATTTAATTACGTCGTAGCATAATCGGACAAATCGAATCTTTGCGATAATCCTAGAATGATTACAAAGCACTGGGTATTTGCAATCTAAGGCAATTTTTTCAAATTATCATCTATTTTTAGGATGTGGCTATTGAGTTCGTTACTTAATTTGTACGAGATACAATTCTTCCCCGTAAAGTGACCCCGCAAGAAATTGCATGAGTCCAATTTGCGTGACCCGCAATTGATCAATTGTGTGACGTTCACTGTAAGACTGGAGTGGTTTCAATCGACAACATTAGATAAATTGTCAGCCTAGCAAAGAAATACATCCGAAGTGCTTCGCGGTATAAATGGGGTAGGTTATGGTTGGTATTTGTGACCATTTGCGAAGACTATGGTTGTCTTGCTGACCAGGATCTGCTGTTAAGCGGCAACCCCAGTCTATAGATGCCATTAACACTGTTGCAATGCGGAGTGTACACAAAATATTGCCTTTGCTACCCAATCCTGTGCCGATTTCTCTTAATCTAGTAAGTGCTAGTAATCCAGTGTTAGGCTTATTTAGCTTGCGAAGTATATGTGTGTATGTTTGTTCGGGTCAAATCTTGTAACGGAATATTAAAGCAGATATCCTGAATCGATTAAGCTGACATTTTGCATACACATTTAGTTGAGATGACAATGTATTGTTATCTACGTGACGTCATTCTTAATCCAATATGGCGGACTATAAAAAGTTTTTTTTTTACTATCATTCTATTGTCTGTATTTTTGTTACGTGATAAATTCCGTCTACTTGATAAATACTACTTTCTTTCTAAATTGAATGAGTAAAAAGCGATGTGTACTCCACTTCCCACGCTTCCGGTGGTCTGACATGTGTCGCAGTGTAACCGGAGCCGGCGGCGCAAGCGCTTGCAACTCTACACCACCAAGATTTATGGTCGAATTGACCCTAGTACCGTTCTATGGCGTTACGGACCATGTGAGGTTGTTTAATTGCAGTTGATCTTTGTTTTATTATTATTTATAGTCGGTAATATTTTAAGAAGTAGATAAGAAAATCATTGCGTTAAATTGTTGTAATTTATTTTAACAGGAATTTATTTGTTCTATCTTATACAGAATCGGTTTATCTAGATGAGTTCATCTAGCCTAGGCACAAGGGGGTTCAGTTGGTGGTACTAATTGTGCTGATACCTCAATATTAAAGCTTGGCTTGTCCTATCTATAGTTACCCTTTCCTTCACAAACCTGCAAGAGTCACAAAGACTAAATCTAATTATTTTACTAGAATTTTCTAAAAACCGCATTAATAATAACCCCTGTGAGAATTGAGTTCACGGCCCGTAGCCGAAAAGCCACTAACGTGTCGTAAATATTATATTTTCATTGTATATTTTCTCTCGATGGTAAAATCCATTTCAAACGGTCGCACTTTTATTAATAACTGATATAAAAATATTCAGTATAATCCTGCAGTATCGCATCCCACATACTTTGCGATAAGAGATCATTGCCATAATGAAATCATAACATTAACCTCTTATTTATTTTTAGTTCAATTCATGAATTCTTTCTGTACACTCCCTGATTCATTATGTTATTTACGGGCGAAAATCCCCTTTTAAGTATCAAGCGCAATTTAAGGTGGACACAATACTGCGAACTTCATAACTCTGAAAACATAACATACCATCACGCCTGTGTTGCCCTGAAGAGTTAGGCAGAGATGTATTAATGTACACCCACACTTCGCCGGTATGTTTAGGTCCCGTGTAATAGGGGCGAGCCTATTGCCATTAACCGTGAACAAATCCAGACTCCGAGCTGCTACTGAGAATTTCATAGAAAAACCCAATAACACTTTGCTCGACCTGGGGATCGGACCGAGGACCTCTAGCATAGCAGTTGCGCTTAGGACCACTAGACTAATGAGACAGTCCAATGCCGCCAATGTCGTTGAAGCGAATATGTGTCTCACTGTCACGGTACGGTTAAACAATTCCTTCGAAGTTTTTCAGCAGCACTAAACTAGGTTGTGGTGACATGGATCGTAATAACAAAAATAAAAACCGATTTCAAAAGAAAGCAATCGAAATAACAGTTTCGGAAGTCGGTGCTTTCCATTTGGATCTTTTGTTTTCACCACCGACTTCCGACACTTTAAAAAAAATGTTTATTAATTTGACATATCTGTTTAGACGCCCATAGAGACTAACATTTGCGAATATTGTGTAATTTGAACAATATAACATACAAACGGGTCGAATTGATAACCTCCTTTTTTAATTGAAATCCGTTTAAAAAGAGTGTTGCACGTATCTGTTTGGAATAAAACACAAATGATATAATATGCGAGTCAATTCGTCAATACTTAGTTCCTTGTTATGTTCCACAATAACTAAACTGAAACATACCATTACGCCGAAGGGAAAAGCAAAGGTGTATATATACACTCACGCCTTTTTCCCACAGGGGTAGGCAGAAACTATAGACCACTTGCTACGGCTCGTGCATATATCTTTTGCTTCTTTCGCATTCATACATCTTTTCATACAAGCGCGGGCGAGTACTACTTACTATGCACCTGACTTTTCTAAAGGACTAAGGTCTTTTTGGGGTGCACAAAAAATACCATCACGCCTGTATTCCCGAAGGGTTAGGCAGAGGCGTACCTACTAATGTACCCACACGCTTCGCCGATATGTTTAGGTCCCATGTAATAGGGGGCGAGCCTATTGCCATTAACCGGTCACAAATCCAGACTCCGAACTGCTACAGAGAATTTCATAGAAAATCTCAATAACACTTTGCTCGACCTGGGGATCGAACCTAGGACCGCTAGATCGACGAGGCAGTCGCAGCACAAAAAATCGTCTAGATTGTTTTTAATTATTAAATTAAAGTGTAGAGACAACTACATAGTATATTATTATATCCTAGCGACATTGCCAGCCTACATCATTTATTATTTATGAAGTCATCAATTTCACCTCGGTCCGATTCATAATGTATTTCAGTTGGTTACGTTACAGCGAGTACATAGATACACTAACGTTGCGCAAGCGTCGACCGTGAACGCTAATTGTGATCAATGTATTTGGATACACAGTCTGAACTTTAAAATAGTTCGTTTGCATTGCAAATGAATATATATGTTTCTAATATATATGTTTTGGTGGATTTTATCTTTGAAATTCCGTAATTTTGCGTTACCTTAGTGTAAATTGGTTTTAGTGGAAAAAACTTATATTTAAGAATAGTTCATGATCAGCTCTCTTTTGGCTGATATGATGAAGGAAGATGTGATGTGACATATAAAATATTGTAAGTGAGAAAACGTCTGGGATGAAAAATTACTTTTTGAGGGAAGAAGAACCATAGCAGCTTTGAATTGAATACTGAATGGATGAGTTGTACCAGTTTCAATCCTTTTTTATCGAGTGGAAATAAATCCTCATGGACTTCCGTATCCGAATTATTTAACGTCGTTGTGAATTATGGCAATTAACTTTCTTCTATTTCCCTTAATTATCTCCAATACATTGCATTAATATATGCCAACATATATTATTTATGGTTTAGGTCAATATCATTATTTTATCACAATTATTGTCATGATGCTTCCTTCCGCTCCGGGATAAGTAATTTCAGATTATGTAGTAGGTAGTAAGTAATATATGGAATAAAATGATTTATTTTGTAGATATTATTATTCATTCTGTAGATATTCTTTTCTGACGTCATTAACGTATTAATGACGTATTAATTATTATTAATTTAGTTGTTAATGTTATGTTGACTGCCTCATTCGACAGCTCGGAGTTGGGACGTGGGATCTAAGCATATTGGTAAACTTTGGATGTATTTATATAAGTACACCTCCGCCTAAATCTTCCATTTTCAAGAAAATGCACGTAAGTTAATATTGTTAGTAATATGAACTCCATAACTCGAAACACGATCAATATTAACAAAAGCATCATTACTATTTCCGAAGTCCTCTTTCCCCTTTCTGTATAATTAATCTATATTTAACGTAGGCAAGCAGGAAGGGTGGTGGTTAATTACACTCGCCGTTAACAGTCTCGTCGGCGGTGTATTTCTGTTAAGTTTTTAATTAAATCACTCAACACCTGTGCCCCCCTCCCCCCGCTACTTCCACGGCGCGTGCTATGCGCGGGCGCACGTGCGGCGGTTGTCTTCTTCGTTTTCCATCGTTCGTTTTATGGGAGTGCACTAAATGAATTGTTAAGAGGTTGGGATGCTTTTTTTTTTCGGGTCGTAAAGTTTTGTACGCGCAAGTGCAAGTGCTGTTCAAATCAAGTTCGACGTTTCTCTGCGATATCTATAGCATACTGTGTCTATAGTCCCATTCTCTACACAGAGATTCAACGTCTTCAAGCTATTAACTATCCCATCACTGGGCTACTGGGTCCACCATGCTGGCATATTGAGAGTTTCTTCACGATTGTTTATTTCATCATAATTGATTCATCATTTCGAAAAGTCTGAAGTGTATACATTGAATTCGTACTCGGGATTTCTCGGGACTTCGGAGTCTGTAGTAATCACTAGACTATTTTTTTATCAGTCCGGTTGAACCCACTGCAGGGCAAAGGCCTCCCTACCTTCCTTTTCTTTTTCCATTCCTCACGGTTTAAAACTATTACAGCCCAATTTCTTAAATAGGAGTCCAGTTCTTCCTCGTTCGTCCATGGACTCCACTCTGTAGCAAGTCTCTAGTCCACAAGTCGTTTGACATACGGCACACATGCCCGGCCCAGTTCCACTTCAGAGTAGCGGCTTTCAGGCCAATGTCAGCGTTTTGTGTTTTGGAACGCAGTATCGGAACGGATTTCGAATGCGGTCTGATATCGTGACTCCCAATATGCTGTGATTTTGTGATTTGATGTTCTGTCAAAGACCAAGTTTGAGAACTGTACGTGACGACGGGGCGAATGCATGTTTCCATGAGTTTTCTTTTAAGGGTAAGAGGAACATCACTAGGCTATGTCAACCTTTAATCTTGCTGCACCATGATTTGTTAGTGGCACAAAGTGGCGATCACTGTTGTTGACAAGCCATCAATCGCGACGCCTTCGATGTTTATCTGCGAAGGTACATTCCGCACCGTTTCGAGGAAATAAACTACTAGGTATAGTACTTTTAACAAAAGGGAAAGTGAGTTAACTTCACAAAGCGCGATAAATAAAGAAAGTTTCCGATCATTTGAACAAACACTCGTATTTATAACAGAACCTTATAAGACAAAGAGTACTGTTTATCACATCAACGCTAACCGGCGCTTGCGCATTATAACGGTAACACACAGAGAAAGGTGCTAACGTTCGTCCGCGTCTGGAAAAACTCCTCGATGTCGCGAAATGTAATTATTTTATAGGTAGCATGCCGACATCCCAGCGACTACCGGGGAAGTACTATCCTCCCACCGAATTTTGACGTTAAGCAGCAGCGTGCAAGGCAAGGCCTCAAGGCCAGATTCCTCTCTCAGTCCCCTTCCTTCCCTTTTTCTCTTTTCCCTACCTTTTTCATGACGGCAGATAGTTGGTTTGGTTGTTTTCTTTCCATTAATTAGACAATGCTCATAAAATCGGAAGAATTGGATTAAAACGAAACATTAGACACTGACATATACTTATAGGATTGCCTTAGTCTAAGTAGTGGTTGCAAGCAGGAAAGCTATGATAGAGGTTTTGGGTTCGATTCCCAATAAATATAACAACGCGATAAAATCCATAAAAAGTAGTTTCTTTTCATTATCTAAAACAGTTTTGGTAGTCGGTGGATTAAATTTGAGTAGATCTTCACCACTGACTTCCGAAACTGTTTAAAACATAACATCATTTTATTATTTTCCTTTTTTGAAGTCTGTTAATAAAGCGTCTGATATTAACAATAAAATTACATAATAATACTCGTCCTGATTATCCACTGTAATTGCAACATAACAAAACATTAAATTCTGTAATGCATATTGTGAATTAACATTATTAATATTTGCATAACGACGATTCTCACTATGGGTTAAGCAATGAGATTCTTAATAAAGATTTATTTGTTGTTTATGCATATTTTAAATACGATTAAGGCGAAGTCGATATTAATGTTTTTTTGTGCTCTACCGTCGTAAAAAAAAGATGGTATAATCCTAATTAATGCCTAATTACCACTCATCGTCATCATTAGACTTTTCTTTAAATGTGTCCTTGTGTTTTACTTTAGTCTTGCCTGGTGTACAGGTTCTAAGATGGATTACTCAATACATCATCATCAACCTATTATATAGTCCTACTGCTAGGTACGGGCCTCCTCTCAGAGCGATTAGGCTATAGTCCACCACGCTAGTCTAATGCGGATTGGCAGATTTCACACAGCGTCGAAAAATAACATCCCACAAATATGACAAACTGTGGTTTGGTAGAAACATTGGATCCCACCCAAACCTAAGTTTTGGAGAATCTAATGGGAATAAAAAAGATACGGAAGAACATTAGTAGAAAGAATAATCATAAATACAAAGCTAATTTCATATTGTATACCATGTACAGTAATAATTCATTCACAGCTGGACACTTTTTACATGTTTTCGTGTATGCAACCAGAGTTAAAATCAATTTTATCAGCAGTTGCAACGACGACAATGTTCTACAATCAGTTAGGCGGGCTTCACACGGGTGGTCTTAAGAGATGAGGCTTTATTACTGCACAATAAACAAGAAGAGTGCGTGTGCAACATATATTAACGTGGTTAGGCGTCATACTGCATTATAATAACAGGGACAATTCATAAGCGTAAAGCGATTTCTAATAATAGACTGGTCCTTGTTTTATTAAATATAACAGCGGTAAAAAGATCGTTCGTATTAAGATAATTATACGAACCGTTTAGCCGTATTCTCAAAAAATAACATAAATCGCCGAAATAAATTTAAAGTTCTAAGATATTAAAAATGTTTAAAGTTCTTAGTGGATTGAGAGAAGGTGCTCTATCCCTTTTCAGCAAAACGAGTGTTCGTACAAAATTAGTAAACATCGCCGCCCTACTCCTGTAACACAAAAGGAGTTGCTAGCCATAAGGGACCCCTACGCGAGCGAGGTCCCCAGCGAGGTGCCTCTCTTGCGAATTGTTGTAGAAAAACCATCTACGCGCGCCTCCGCAAACATTGTCGAAGCGCTGCCTTAACGAGAGAGACCTAACAACATCCTTAAACTGGACTCGAAGGACGCTGTACTACCTATGCGTGTATTTAGTCCATAGGCTGCATGTGTAGAATGTATCGCAGTAGGCTCTAAAGTGAGTAATTTTTAAGCTTGCAGCCAAATTCAAATAAATCGCTCATCACTTGGACAGTCTCACATAAAATGGTATTAATCCACTAATTATTTTGTGAGCTCCTAGGATCTGTGTTGATGTTAAATTAAGATAAGGTTATAATGAGAGCCTTGCGCTGCCCGCCGTGTTAATAACTATGCTAAGCCTCTATAGTTTATCACTTACATCTAATGGGGGATAGATAAAGTCTCCATTATTTATGGAGTGAGTTAAACCGCTTATACCTCTCTCTCTTTCTCTTGTATGCCAAAATAAATCATAAGATGTTATGCGTAAGAATATTCCTATTAGCCTTGTCAGTAGATGCGATTTCGGGAATAGATTCGATACAAAGAGTAGTTTGTTTTGAATTTTTTTAATACGTGATTTGTTCGAAGAATTTCTTCGCAGTTTTTCAATTGTGCCTTGTTAATGGCATGCGATTAATTATTATCATACATGGGAAGTAAATACGGGGTCATTCAATCGTTGAAACCAAATTCAACTAAGTGCCCTCATTTAAACGTTGTTCTTTGGGGTAAGTTTTTTAATTTGACTATATTATTATCTAGATCTAGATCTTATAATAGATAACATACAATGCTATCACGCCTATATTCCCTGAAGAGAAGATAAAGTTGTACTAATTTGAATACAGTTCGACGGTATGTTTAGGTCCCATGTAATCGGGGGCGAGTATGATAGATAATTATCTGAAATAACTATCTGCAGGGCACTAAGGTGACTGTAAGCAATAGCGCCACATCCACACACAGCCTAGTCAGCACATCTGCACGGTAGTAATTTATCCACGAACCTACGCAAGAAACGTTAATTGCATAAAATTATGCTTTTGTAACTATTGTTAGGAAGTAATCAATTATGCTAAAAGTAGCAGTCCCTTACAATTCATTACCTGAAGCCTATGAGGTAATAAGGCCCTTTCGACGGCAGAAGGTCGACCTCACACCCACGACTTGTCGCAATTGCGACTGATATTTCGATCGTAGCCTTGTTAATGTGCTCCTACACATTATTTTATTGCACTACTGGCTTTATTGGTACATGCGACATCTTGACGGTTGTAAAGTTGTAATTAAGACCTGTTGGGATATTTGGAGATAGTTTCACTTTGGATTATGGAGGTTTTAGAAATTGCTCTGTTCATTTGCGTTCGTATTCAAGTCTCTGAAGAAACTGAGAAGAAATTATGGGCTGTTTAAAAAAACAGATCAGATAGTAGCAGTAGGTACTATCAAATATGAAAGTTTTAAGAGCCATAGCAGCTTTGAGTTGACCTGTAGGCGAGCATCGTAGGAGTCATCGTGTAGCCCCACGAAAGAGATATCTAAATAAAAAGAGCCAATATATAGGGAGCTCCATACAGATAAATGGCTGTAAAGACCTTTATTTAGATCATATTGCATAGCGTAGTCAGTCTTTAATGTTCACACTGCTGGGACATAGGCCTCCTCTAGGTGAGGGCCTTAATACAACACCCAGCCCATTGCGGGTTGTTTCGGGGATCAAATTAATTATGAATATTGGTCAAATTACTTATGGAATATGCGCGCAATAACACAGTCCCAAATTGCGATGTTATGTCGCATACGTCTTCAGAAGCTGATAAACCAAACTCCGAAATATTTAGACGCCTGCGCAAAATCGCGGCGTCTAGTGAGGTCCTAATAAAAATGCGTCCTACGCGAGACTTTCTCCGCCATTTGCATTTGGGATGGACTTACGCAAGTTTGTTTTGTATGTTACTTGATACTGTTACATGTCGCGTGCGCTTGCGCCGCATTGTTTTGTGAATCAATTGTCTGTTAGAACTACGTTTAGTTTTGTTTTGTGTTAGATGAGATACTTATTTGATGCTACATGACCGTCTTCATCTGTGTGGTCCATTTACGGAGGTTTGTGTTGATATCTGGAATCTTATGGTTTCCTGATTTTTTTGTAAATTGATGTATTACTGATATAGATTTATAATGGGTATTTATTACGCATATCTACAGTTTGTTCGAAATAAGTAAGCTGATCGGAAGTTAGCCGTTCCGAACTACCACGGTGATAAAATCGTTTAATTAAGTGCTTTAATACATAAATATCGAAATTGGTAAACAAAATAATTAGAAATGTGAAACATATACGACTCTAATTATCTTTACACCGACTCTTTCTATTAAAATTTACCACTTCTAAACCACTTGCAGACAACTTCCGATCGGCTTACTTATTTCGAACAAACTGTACAGGATAATAAAATCGAACAAGGTATTAGGATAGGATTCAAACCTGCGTCTTGGTTTGGTTAGCCGACTAAGCTACCGAGATCATTGCCCTCGATGTGAACCAACTCAGCTTAATGTTTGTGTCCCTACATGAGGCGAAATCTAAATTACTACCTCTTTCGACTTGTGTTGTCCGGTTCAGTTTCACGTCTTGACCGTAGAAGTTTGAAAATATTTGACTAGGAGATAGACTGCATCGTTAGGAAGGACATATGTCCGTTCATTAAAATGAATAAAGACAGTAAAGATGATAATAGGAGTTCGTATGGCGAATCCAGTAATTTCTCATGTAAGGAGTATTTTTTTTTTTAAAAAAAAAGCTTTCTAGCAATGTGGGTCGCACATTCCTAGTATTCTTGTTAACCCCTCGTACTAAGCTAAATGCTTGTATGACGAGTGGGTTTCGAACCGGCAACCACATGATCGCAAGTTCGACGCCCTAGTCATTAGGCTACCGCCGCTTCAATTATTTAGGTAGTATAAAGAACTACATGGTTGCTTTGCCGCAGTTAGTAGTTAAATAAGTATACAAGTAGTGCACTGGCCCGCACGACGCACCCTAACTCCCGTATCTTGCTGATTGTCTCAATGAGAAGATTGCGAGCGATCCCGCGATACCACAATGGCGGACGGCACGCGATATTTAAGATACTTATTGATATATGTGTTGATACAACTGATTTATTACCAATTAATAATTATAGAAGACGCAGGATCCCTACAAATCCATATTTAACATAACATACCATCACGTCTGTTTTCCCCGAAGGGTTCAGCAGAGGTGTACTAATGTACACCCACATTTTGCCGGTATGTTTATGTTATAGGGCTATATATTATCCATGTAATAGGGGGCGAGCCTATTGGCACAAATCCAGACACCGAGCTGCTACTGAGAATTTCATATAAAAAACCAATATATAACACTTTGCTCGATCTAGGGATCGAACCCAAAATCTCTAGGGCAGTCGCGCTTAGGACCACTAGACTAATGAGGCAAATTCATATTTTGCTAATATAAATGCAAAAGTATCAATTTTATAAGCGTTTATCTCATTATCTGGCGGCTATGAATGCTTACCGTATCGTTTGCCGAATTATCCCATAAAAAAATCTGTTTCTTACCTTTCAAGCCTTAACCACCGAACAGATTTCGTTAAAATTTGGTATAGAGATAGATGAGAATCAACGTGATTCAAATCTTCGGGGAATACATCCCAGTTACCTACTTTTTTAAGTCGTCACAGTTGAATCTGTGCATGATTGAAAATAAATTCTTTAGCTGCCATACATGAGAGTGTTATTAACCGAAGAATTGAAGACATACAAATCATTCAATATGTGGAAGCCATACAAATGTGAGGGGCTCAAGTTGAACTATTCGGGTACCTCACACGGCGCGTGATTTATCCTTAGCTTTTTAATTAAAATCCTACTCGTATTACTGTAAAGCTGTTGTGGTATCATTTACTATACCGAAGACAGTGTGCTATTTTTTTTATAAGTAGTAAGGGGCTAAAAATAGTGAATGAAATGACCTTATATTGTAAAGGGTTTTGGTATAATAAGAGGTTAGTTTATAGTTAGGTAAATAAGCACCTATTAATATTAATTATTAATTCAACAATCTAGCTCTAAATTTTGACAATCAAAATAATGCCAATAAAGAATTATTATTATTCAGTTTATCGTATAACATTCATGTTATTATATAAATAAATCATTAAAAAATATATACTAAATACCACAGAGCAGCTGGCAACATTATTAATATGCGCGGCGCAGGCGCATCCTTGTCGTACGGCGGGCTATTCAAGCCACCTGTCGCTTCGATCAAAGCGTTATTTTGCATAACACGGGTATTATGTGGACGAGCCACGATCGTTATGCAAACGACGAATGTTACTTTGAAGGTAGGTGTTTCTGTATCAGACCATATGCTCTTTTCATTAAATATTTGCGCGATTGTTTATTTCGACTAAACATCTTAGTCTCTGGAACATACACTAAATCGAGAATTGTATTTGAGAAACCCAACCCCTAGTTATACTGTTAATTGATAAAGTATTTATTTGCAATTTATAACTATAAATAACACTTAATAAATCACTAAAAAGTTTCCCTTGTCAAGAGTAAGAGTTAAAGCACTTATAAGTGCGTTGTGTTTTTGAAGATCCAATAGAAATATCGTTTATGCGATTCTTACACCAGTAGCATTATCAGGGTTTATTAAAAGGTGCCTCTGCCATATAAAGAGTATCTTAAAAGATTCCTAATGTGACAAGTGTTTGGAGCGCCGCAATCCCAATTCCTCTCGTTAGTCCCCTTCCTCCTCCTTTTCTCCTTCCCCTCCCTTTTCTTTCACAGGGTCGGCAACACGCGAGTGATACCCCTGGTGTTGCAAGCGTCCATAGGCTATAGTAACCGAATACCAAAGACTATTAAACCACTTCTCTTTGCGGAATACCTTCAGACGGGCCGTATGCTTGCTTTTGTGGTATAAAAAAACAATATCTTAGGAAATCAATTTCAAAAGCTAAACAGCAATCGTGGTCCAATCGAAGCAATTTATGTCAGGTCCTAATTCGAAGTACAATACCCTCAGTTGACTGAGCAAAGATGATAATTCCTTGTCCAATAAAGCTCATTGTCTAGATTCGTCAACATTCTTATCTGCTCGCTCTCATTACGGCACTAAGTCGTGATGCAACTATCTAATAGTACACATTACTATCTGATAACGTTGCGTACAGATGTGGGGTAATATATTTCCTTGTTCTTCGTTAATGAAAGTAGGTTTGTGTGCAGAATTCCTTCTTGGAGAACTGCTTTAAGGCAAAAAGATTTGAAATGAAATGAAATGATATTTATTTCTGTAAATAGATCTTTTACAAGCCGTTTTTTTACATATTTTTTTTAACTAGATAGCGCCGATGTTTCTTATCTGACGACCTCTGAGAAGAAACGTCGAAACAAACTCAGAGAATCATGGTCTCTTTTAAAGTCCAGACAATAGTTATATTATATGCGAGTTCAATGTAGGGCAAAATCTGAACAGGCCTTTTGAAGAAAGAACCATACCAGCTTTGAGTTGACCTGTCCTAACTGACGGAACGCATACATCAGTCATCGTGTAGCTCAACCATTTTTTAGGGAGCCCAACGACCCGACGCACAACGATATCAGATCAGCAAGACATTTGCGTAGGTCATGGGAAATACTCAAAACTTTCAGAAATCTTTAATATAAATAAATGTTATACGAGTTAAAACCGACATAGTACTCACATTTACATTTTGTATGGTACAGTGTACATTCATAATAATTGAACGGTTATATAGATAATATGATCTCGATTTGATTTCTGTCTCCACTAGATGCAGTGATAGCCTACTGATAGATATGCCCATTGGACAGCCAAGTCATAGGTCTCGAGTTCATAAGTTAAGTTATGTGCGTATTAATAATTAATTATCACGCGCTTAAACGGTGAACGAAAACATCGTGAGGAAACCTGCATGCCTGAAGGATTTATATGACGGCTTATGAAGTCTGTCAACCCACAGTAGGCTACCGTGGCGGACTATAGCCTAATCCCTCTCGTTTTGAGAGGAGACCCGTGCCCAGCAGTGGGACAATTTTAATGGGTTGATGATGATGATGACACTAGATGGAGTGATTTGATAAGTATAGGTAACACAATCGAATCCCGATTTGTTCGTGATCTCTCGATTATCGCTTGGATTATTTGAATGCCTCTGTTTTGCGGTTAATTTAAGTAAAACAGCGGATTAAATAATACATACAGTCTTGAAATAGAACTCCTTCCTTTTTTAATTTAATTAAAGTTCATGAGAATCGTAATCTACAAAAATTGAAGTACTTACAAGGTATTTGGTGCGACATACGATCCGACACGCTAATTGTCCTGAGTTAACGCGAGACAGACGGACAGACACGTCATGTGATGACGTTTATTAGTTACAAGGAAAAATGATTCATTAACTTGGAAATGCAATGACTTTCATTAGGTTACGAGGAAAACATATTCGAATAAATTTGTAGGTACCTATTCATCTTCTAATACATATATATATATAAAAATGTCGTGTCAAGTGTTTGTTATTTAACTCTTCCGAAAAGGCTTGTCCGATTATTATGATATTATTTGTGTATATTTGGTAAGTCTGAGAATAGGTCATAGAGCTATGTTTAGGGGGGTAGGAGGGCTATGTTTTGCCCTCCTGCCCCCACCCCCAATTTTTTATCGCGATTTTAGTATGGTAGGCAAACAACCGGTTATTAGTATCTCATATAATTTGTTGTACCTATCATACAATTTCTCTGTACGTGTATATGTCCCTGAACTGCTCCTAAACGGCTGGACCTATTTCGATGAATTTTTGTGTGTGTATTAGAGGGGGTCCCTGGATGGTTTAGATTTACGATTGGACCTGGTAGGTGGATAACTGCACAAAGTCTGTAAGGCCGCTAGTTTCAAGAATGTTTTTAAGTTTATCTTACGACCGCGACTGTTTTCCCGTGCTTTACGCCTCCTAATAAATACATCACCTACCCTCCTTTGTGTACATTAGGGTAAAAACAAACAAAATTGTGAGGTTTTCCTCTTAATGATAACTATTTGTATAAAATAAGGTTAACGTTTTTATTCTACGTCAATATTAATTACTTATTGTGGTTGGATTTATTTTCTATTGTCTATGAAAATTATTTTCTTTTGCTTATTTTTTATATTATTTTTTAGCATTAAATATTGCGAAATTTTCACAAAGAAATGAATTTTCTAATTAAAGAAAATTTCTAGTGAAAGAAAAATTCGATCTCAGGCAGGGTTTGAACCTGCGTCCCTCTGGTTAAGTACACCAGACGCTTTACCAACTAAGCTACCGAGACCACTGCCTGTGATGTCGAATTTCTCTTCCACCTTCTACGTCTTGAGGCGACGTCGGCACCATCTATTGAAGACATTAGTATGTCTTTCAACCAACACGACTGCCTTTACAGGTAGTTCAATGTCGAACGATGTTGCCTTACCGTATTATGCTTATTTTTTATTATTTTTTAGCATTAAATATTGTATATTAAATATTTAATGCTAAAAAATAATAAAAAATAAGCATAATACGGTAAGGCAACATCGTTCGACATTGAACTACCTGTAAAGGCAGTCGTGTTGGTTGAAAGACATACTAATGTCTTCAATAGATGGTGCCGACGTCGCCTCAAGACGTAGAAGGTGGAAGAGAAATTCGACATCACAGGCAGTGGTCTCGGTAGCTTAGTTGGTAAAGCGTCTGGTGTACTTAACCAGAGGGACGCAGGTTCAAACCCTGCCTGAGATCGAATTTTTCTTTCACTAGAAATTTTCTTTAATTAGAAAATTCATTTCTTTATTTTCTTTTATTTGTCCTTATATAAAACGCGGCCAAGCTTATGATAAAACATACCATCACGCCTGTATTCCCCAAAGGGTTAGGCAGAGGTATACTTAATGTACTTCCACAGATCGGTATGTTTAGGTCCCTTGTAATAGGGGGCGAGCCTATTGCCATTCACCGCGCATATCCAAACTTCGAGCTAAAAAAACTGAACAGCACTGCTCTACCTGGGAATCGAATCCGCTAGGCGAATGAGGCAGTCACCATGTACTTACAAAGCAAGGCAGAACAGTAATTAATCTCTAAGCTTCCTCGATGGACATTATCTAATAATAAATGCGTATGTCGGCATTGTTCGTAATAGATGTTGCACCCATTGTGCTTACTCTATTGAAACGTCGTGAGCACAATGATAGCTCGATGAGCTGATGGGCGAAGTCATTAGCCAACGTTTGATGCAACGTTGGTGATTAATTGTACACCAATGTTTGTTAGATCTGATATAAATTTAATGATCATTGACAACATAACATACCATCACGCCTGTATTCCCCGAAGGGTTTAGGTCCTATAAAATAGGGAACGAGCCTATTGCCATTCTCCGGGCAAAAATCCAGACTCCGAGCTGCTACTGACAATTTCATAGAAAAATCCAAATAACACTTTGCTAGACCTGGGGATCGAACCCAAGACCTCTAGCGAAGCAGTCGCGATTAGGATCACTAGACTAACGAGGCAGTGATGCTGCTACGATAATCAATGATGCTTGTATAATTATGCAAATGTAGTATTTGATGGTGAAAATTGCATTAAGTAAAAAATTGAAATATAAACAACAACATCGGTTCCCGAAAAGTTAAGTAGAGGTATTCTGAAGTACACGTACAGTTCGCCGGTATGAAGAAGAAGTTAAAGTTGAGCCTATATACTTATCCGGGAAAAAATCACAACACGAAAATCCACAAACCTATCACAAAAAGTCAGTGAAAAGATTCACAGACCGAGCAGTGTTATTGAGTTTTTATATGAATTTCGCAGCAGCAGCTCTGAGTTAGGTCCTTATAACCTAAACATACCGGCGAACTGTGGCCGTACATTAGTACCTACACCTCTGCCTCCTTCAGGGTATACAGGCGAAATGGTTTGTTAAATTTGATATTTTTTCACAAATACACTTATTAAGTGTAGACTGAACTTCAAACAAGCTCGGACAAGAAAGGACTGTAACTAATTAAACCCATTAAAAAATCTCAAAATGTCTTCTAGCTTTCTCCTTTAAAATGTAGACTGAAATACAGTTAGACTGAGCCTAAGTTTAGCTAGACATTTTCTCGCTACATTGGCGCATTAGTTGCGGCACGCCTAGCTGTCGGAAACGCCTATGGCTGAACAGTTTGAACCATTTCACGAGCTGCGGTCGAGGTTATGGTCTTTGTTTGTCTGAAGCCACAATATGGACACCAAGTTCCGATATTCTTAACCCGTGATGAATTTCACTGCACTACGAACAGCAAAGGAACATGAAATACTTATCATCCCGATCGATGGGCGCGAATTATGGTGTCCATTCAATCCAAACATCCGTTTTTTTTTTACTTTTTGATAGGTAATTATTTAATATAATCTTTAATCTTCAACACCAAACTGCTTAATTCTGACTTTTATAATAAACTCTTTAACAGAATAAAATTATTGTAAACAACACAATGTAAGTAATATTGTTTCTGAATATAATATCCATGGAGTTTCTTGCTTTCGGCTCTTCTATATTAGTTATTGTGCAGTTCTCATTTTCCCATTTCACCGTGTAATCATGGTCCTATAGAAAATTTTAATCAATTATTTGACTTTAAAATTCTGTTAATTTTTCTTATTAACCTTTGAGAGGGGGGCTCATCAAATGTCTGGGGCCCTGGCTTTTTTAGTCCATGCCTGAGTACAAACGTAGCGAAGGATAGACTGCACGCATAATTACGACGCGACAGAATTAGGGCTGGCAGGTGAGTCATTTGCGGCTGCCCGCCAGCCACCTGCTACCGGGGATTTTTTATTTTGATTGTTTCAATATTTCTTATAGGTACGACATATTGTTGAACGTAAATCATCCCTTTAAAAAGCTTTAGATACAGCTTAGCGTAGCTCAGTAGGTACCTACATTGCATTATAATATTTGAAATTTTTCAAAAGTTTATGATGTTAAGTAGTTTTGAATTGCTTAATCAAAATTACACTTTTAACTTGAGCGTATAAAATGCAATTTTACTACATGAAACGATATTCCAATTAAGTATATACATATATACCATCACGCCTGTATTCCCCGAAGGGTTAGGCAGAGGTGTACTAATGTACACCCACATTTCGCCGGTATGTTTTAGGTCCCATGTAATAGGGGGCGAGCCTATTGCCATTAACCGGGCACAAATCCAGACTCCGAGCTGCTACTGGGAAATTCATAGAAAAACCCAATAACACTTTGCTCGACCTGGGGATCGAACCCAGGACCTCTAGCGTAGCAGTCGCGCTTAGGACCACTAGACTAATGAGGCAGTCAAGTCAAGTTAAGTCAAGTTATTCCAATTAAGATTTTTAAAATTTCTTTCTCGAATAACCAAAAATTTCTTGCTTACATTATTTGTGTGTATTACATAAGTGGATAGTAACAAGAATCTGAAAAATCTAATATGATGGCAAACATGCACACAGTCGCACAACATGGACTAAAAAGCCATTTTGAGTAATTCCTTCATGGCAGCTTCATAGCAATATTATGATTGTACACACACACATCACACCTGCGTTACCAGGGTTAGTGTCAAAATACCCTTTTGTAAATAGGATTGGAATCTTTACTGACAAAATACCCTTAAGCCTGTTCTTGTTGCACTAAAGACAAGAACAGCGAGACTATAAAATTTTCTCCATCAGAGGGGATTTTGACATTAACCCCGCTGCCAACACTGCCAAAATTTATACATTTGACATTTCTAAAACCCAACTACATTATTGTTCCAAAATTTATACATTAGACATTTCTGAAATCTTACACACAATGTCCCCGCTTTCCCCCACTCCGATGATAAGCGGCGGTAGTGACGCATCTATTCCTGGCACCGGAAAGGGGACTATTTCCAGTGGGCTATTTCCACACCTTGGCTACCTATGACTATGGCGGCGGCAGACGTAAATATTATACGAGACGGCCCATTTGCATTAGTCCAATATTTTTTGCGTAGAGTTTATCAATATATGTAAAAATAGCTTTTCGACCGCGGCTTCGTCCGCATGGATTGTACGTTTCTTTTCATTTTAAGGGATAATATATAGCCTTTGTCACTCGGGAATAATGTAGCTTTCTATTGGAGAAAGAATTTTCAAAATTGGTTTAGTAGATCCAGAGATTACCCCCCTACAACCTCAGAAACTCACAAACTTTACCTCTTTATGATATACTAGCTTTCCGCCCACGGCTTCGCCCGCGTGGTTTCTCGGCTTTTATATACTATAATATATATATATTATACATATAAATCTTCCTCTTGAATCACTCTATCTATTAAAAAAAACCGCATCAAAATCCGTTGCGTAGTTTCAAAGATTTAAGCGTACAAAGAGCCAGGGACAGAAAAAGCGACTTTGTTTTATACTTTGTAGTGATGTATAGCTTAGTACATATATACTTATTTATATACTGAAGTTTTTAGTTATGATTTAAAAAAAAGGAATACACGCAACTGGTGTGTGTGAATACTGTATAAGGTTCATGAATATGGACGAAACAAAAGAAGAAGAATCGTAGCAAATGGCGTTCGTAGTTTCTGTCTAAATGAAAAAGGGCGTGAACGCATGTATGATAAGAACTCATATAAAAAACATTTGACAGGAGTAGGAATTTTGCTGGGAAAGCGAAACTAGCAATGACAGTTTCCAGAATCGTAACTAGATGGTGCTGGTGTCAAAATAAATCGCGCTATGGTTTCCTTGCACAGTTTTAGTCACGTTAATTTTATAGTTAGTCAGTTAAACACCGAAATCGGTCGGTATTCGCACTTTCGCGCATTTTTGGGTAATATTTTTGTAAAGTTGTATCGCCTTTGCCATGTAACTTGTATAATTAATATTAATAAAAAAAAAAAAAATTCAGACCATCAGATCCATAGAGTGTTAGTAACAAGATAACTTATAGATTTTGTTAGTATACATGATAAAAAAATAAAATAAAAGGAGAAAAGTAACACCCCCAATGGGCAGGCTCACCGAACTTTTACAACATATAGATCAATGAACCTGCCCACCAGGGTTGAATCGAGTCACTCACCCACCACCCCACCCTCCTCAGGACTCGGTTCGAGTTTCGCCGCACTCTGTTCACCAGCGAGGCAACCTTTTTTCGCATTACTGCGTAAAAGTCATCCGTCGTCATATTCGATCTGTCGTCATGTTCCGAGTTTCTTACTATCTGTTTATAAGGTGACTGATTGACATCTGTCTGTCCATCCATCCATCCATCCGTCCATATAAATATATTTTTTTGCTATTGTCATATCTGACCACTTGTTCGAGTATCTACTAGTATTTCAGATTTATCCTTCTAGACTTACTACAACTATATTTAGGTAGACTTTCAATCTAATCAGAATGTAGCGGAATGTGACTGAATATCAGTATTTTACTCGAAGCGACTGTCTTGTTAGTCTAGTAGTCCCAATCGCGACTGCTACGCTAGAGGTCTTGGGTTTGATCCCCAGGTCGAGCAAAGTGTTATTGGGTTTTTCTATGAAATTCTCAGTAGCAGCTCGGAGTCTGGATTTGTGCCCGGTGAATGGCAATAGGCTCGCCCCCTATTACATGGGACCTAAACATACCGGCGAACTGTGGGTATACATTAAGTACACCTCTGCCTAACCCTTCGGGGAATACAGGCGTGATGGTATGTTACTCGAAGCGACTGCCATCAGACCTCCGAAACCCAATTTCTGGGCAGCACCGATATTCGATGGATATATTGGTTATCAGGCTTTTTGGGCTTCTGATTATTTCTAACAATTGTACTTAGTTGGTGTTCGTATGTCAATCAGGACCGACGGCTCTACGTGCTTTCCGAGGTACCGAGGGGTCTCTGTATGTTAAGAACAGCTTAATCTTGCAGATCTGTTGATCAGCACAGTTATAAATTAGCCACAAATTATTTTTTCCTAGTACAACCAAATTAATTTGGTCATTTAAATTATAGTGACTGAACGATGAGATTTAAAGTTGTATACATATAATTATTAGGCAGTTACTTTCTAAAGTAAAGGGGGTAACTAGGTAAAAACGTTGGTTTATAGTTCGAACCCTGTCTGCTCGCAGAGCAAAACAAGCAACAGTTTCCACAATCATAACTAGATGGTGCTGGCATCGAAATAGATCACGCTATGGTTTCGTTCCCGAATTTTAGTATAAGCAATTTTATGGTTATTTATCATTGCACTTCACATTTTAATATATTTTTGGAAAGTTATATCGTCTCTACGATGTAACTTGTATATTCGATCGCATGAACCGTTTCCGTTTCTGTCACTTTGTGGTCACTGACACAGTCCAATATCTATCTTTTGGAGCCTACGAACATGCATTAGATTATCGGGATTTCCCAAACTAAAACTTCTTTTAAAAAGATCTATTTTTGTTATCCCTAGGCAGAGTCACAATTAACAAGGTCAGGATAAAATTAAGGCACACATGTAACAACGAAACAATAATGAACAGACAGTTATTATCACAATAACTAGTCTGTCATCCATAACATACGTCCGTCTTATCCGAGTTCCCGAGGAAAAGTGAGCGCAGTATTTTTTTTATGAAGGACGTGAACTGGTATTTCGAGGAAACTTCTCTAACGTAACCGAACATTGGCGAGGCACCGAAGTGCCTCTAGCCAGGAGCAACTTTCAAACTTAGTAACACCAGCAAAGGGTGTCTCTCTCACAGCAAAAGGTTGGCTGGATCGTAGTTCAAATTAACAAGAGGCAAATTATACAGAGTGGATCAAGCGGATCAAATCACGTACTGAATTCATAGTAAGCGGTTGTATTGACGTCCCGTCCACTTTGCGAAATGTGGGAGTACAGTACACCTCGGGGAATACAGGTGTGAAGTTCTTTTATGCTATGTTATGCCAAAGCTTATACTTGTCGATGATCCTGTATAGATCCGCTTGATCCCGACAATTATTAAAATTATGCATGTCGCAATGATATCCCACACATAAACAGTCAACGTCACTCGTGAGTCAGCGTATAGAAATACAATTTGGCGAGGTACCCGACCGGGATTGAACCCCAGTCTATTTGCGTGCTGGCAGCGTGCCAGCGTCCTCTGATTGTGTGACCCGTTTCCTGAGCAATGGTGCGATTGCTTTGTCTTGATGGGGCTACCGATACGCCGTGTTTATGGGAAGCTACTATGGTGCCCTGTTCATTCTGCATTGTGTTGCTATGTATGGAACACATTGTAGATTTCCTTTCGCGCACAGTACAGTATTCGGCTTCTTCAAAAGCTTGTTTTACTGCTCTGCTCTTCCACCGGTTTTGTCTTGAAACTCAGACAGAATACTGCTTAATCATCATCATAAAGCCTATTGCCATCCACTGCTGAACTACCTTCCCCAAAAGCGCCAATCATCGTGGTATTGGACAGTTCGCATTCATTTGTTGCCAGTCACCTTCTTCAAATCGTCGGTCCATCATGTAGCAGAGCGTCCCACACTAGGCGTTGCCCAAAAACGGTTTTTACTGTAACACTTGTCTGCTCCATTGCTCGTCTATTAAATATTCTATCATCTATCTAATATAAATTATATGTCTCGATTTTTAAATCCACCTCCTCTTCCCCAGGATCCTGGTTGGCGCGCCAGAAGAACAGCTATATTCCGCGTACGAGTACAACGTGACGCGGCCTGGAGCCGTGTACCGGTGCGAGCCAGGGTTCCGGAACTATGCTGGAGAAGGGAGCTTGCGCGCATTGGACCGATGCAGCCCCATGCAGTTCGATAAGAACCCTAGTAAGTACAACATAAAGTTTTATTTTAAATCATCATTATCAAACTATTAGTGGTCTGTCCTCCGGAGTTTGACTCGCGGCGGCTTACTCCCCAAGTCCGCAGGTGGCCGGTGGTCTATCTTTGCTCTCCTGCTCTTTGCTCGTTTACTGCGGGTTGCGAGAGAGGTGAACAACTATCTCTCTCTCTCCGCCACCTCTTTTGCACGCAGAACTTGGTCGCAGTAGGAGTTGGCGGTTTCCCACGCGAGTCTGGAATTATGCTCGGTCCATCGCAATTGGCTCGCCTTTTACGTGGGACCAAAACATACCGGCGAAGCGTGGGAGTACATTTAATATGTCTCTGCCTAACCCTGTGGGAAATATAGGCGTGATGCTAATATGTATCACGATATAATCGGCTTCTGATCACACAGATTTTAAATGATCTTTATAGCAATAGCGACCCATCACTGTCGTAAATGACTATTAATAAAACTCTACGTCATACATTACTTTAGAAACATGATATTAAACAGTTTTGCTTACCTGCATCTAAAAAGGACATTGCAATGGCAGCACAATGTGCAGTATTAATCCTTATAACATGATGAGATCATGCAATGCATTACGAGGTGGGTTAAGGCGATGCATTATTGTCAAGACACGACCAAATTTTTCTGTCAGTTCTGCCAGTAACACTAATTACGTTTCATGTAATTATTTTGGGTTTTTGTTTTAATCATTTAGTGATACCTAAATATTTCTTAGTCTTGTAGTCCTTTATTGCGACTGCTACGCTGCAGATTCTAGGTTCTAATCTTAGGTCGCGCAAAGTGTTATTGGGATTTTTCTATGAAATTCTCAGTAGTAGTTCGGAGTTTGGATTTGTAGCCCTATTTCCCCCATGGGACGTAAATAGCGTTGAAATTTGGATGTATATTAGTATACCTCTGCCTAAACCTTCGCGGAATACAGGAGTGATGGTATGTAAGTAGTCAATTATTTTCTTTGAACAAAAGACCAGGGGCCCAAGTCTACTTTTTCAATTGTATCAGAATTATCGTTCAATGGCACTTATTAACATAAGACGTGACAGATTTAGAAGACAAAACTGGCAAAAATCAACAATTTTGAAGTCATTCTAAGATGATTTTGACACAATAAAGTAACTTGGGACCCAAACCACATCCCTCCCCTTAACAAGACTATTTGTCTCCGTTACCTTTATTCATGCACTTCTTATCTGCGTCCAGTGCTTTTAATAATAAAATAATTTATGATACCATTCAATGCAGTCCTTGTGTGTAAATATTCGCAATAATGTATGATTGTCTATAAGAATTATTGACTACTTTGTAATGTGATGGGATATTTCAATTGAGAACCTGGCCACAAAACTCTTTAAACTTTTACAAGGTTTAATAATAAAACGTTGGTTGTAGAGCCGCAAACGCAACTAAGTAGTATTTTCTTCCTTATTCTAGATTCTATATTGGTTAAAAGATTCGCCACTAAATTAACTACTTAGACTTAAGAAAATTAAAATGCATTTACTTACTTAGACACTCTTAATAAATACGACACGTTTTACTGTGCCCAATATTACTGACAAGACACCGAAGTTATCTCATACATAGATAGTTACCGAGCACTCTATCTGCGCCTGCGCCAATTGGCCCGACAGCACCTCTGCCATCTTTGTTTCTTTGCATTAAGTAGTTTCAGAATATATGATACTACCTGTCCACCCGCAGCTTCGCCCGCGTGGACTATACGTTTCTTTTCATTTTACAGAATAATATATAGCTTATGTCACTCAGGAATAATGTAACATTCCATCGGTGAAAGAATTTTCAAAATCAAAATCAAAATCCCCTTCAACGTCACAAACCCACAAAATCACAAACTTTACTTGTTTATTATATTAGTATAGATATGAAGAATTTTATACGAGTATCTAATTAATCAGTAGTACTAGTAACAAATAACGAGAAGTAAAAAGGGAAGTTTATTCAAACTCATTCTACTCATCTAAGACATAAACCAGTCCTTTTTCGATGCAAACGTAAACTTAAAATTATCATAAGTCCTTTGCTTAACCGACCGTTACTTTCATTCCCTTTAATCCCACCAAAATCACGAGCAGATGACGGTACACGTCTGTATGACGTGTGTCGCGGTGTGCATGCGCCTGACAGCTACCGCGCACGCGCGCCTGATTTATTCGACTGTACCGAGTTACGGACTCCTGCGCCGTTCAACGAAGCATGCAAGTGCCGAAGACTTGCTTTAGCTTAGGTTAATTATGGCTAATTTGAATAATTGTCGTTGCTTTTTTGGTGAATTTTATTTCTATTAAAAATCTTGAAGGTGCAGTCATAGGTGATAATTGACTAATGGTACATAGATCCTCCCTGTTTGAAGCCACTCGGTGCTTGCAAAAATATCGATGCGATACCGTATTTGCTTGTAGATATTACTTAATTGAGCTTGTAACTTTTTTTGAGTATCATACCATCACGCCTGTATTCCCCGAACGGTTAGGCAGAGGTGTATTAATGTACACCCACGCTTCGCCAGTATGTTTAGGTCCCATGTAATAGGGGGCGATTTACCGGGCACAAAACTAGACTCCGAGCTGCGACTGAGAATTTCAGAGAAAATCTCAAATCAAACTCTATCGACCTGGGGATCGAACCCAGGACCTCTAGCGTAGCAGACGCGCTTGGGATTACTAGACTATCTAGGCATTGTATCTGACTATCTGAGTTTCATCATACTGAAATATAATCATACGTCACTCAGAGATAGTGTAGCTTTCTATCAGTGATAAATCGAACCAGTAGTTTAATAGATTACCTCCTCCAAACAAACAAACTTTACGATTTAATTATATTAGCGTAGTTTTCCGAACGGCTTCACTTTTTATCATTTATTGTTTTTGCTGTTCCATTTGTACAAAGTTAACCTTTTGGGATTATCCATTTGGTGGTCATACCGACTCTCGCGCAGCCACCGCTCTTTGTTCGTTTGTTAGATGGCCGTAATGTGTCTTGTCAGGAGGAGTAATGCGCTTGCTTCATATTAGACATAAATGTTGTCAGATGGCAGGCTTAGACTGTGCTAAAGACGTTTTGTGTCTGGATATATTAGCTGCAACACTAGTTTTTGCCTGCGGTTTTTACTTTTCAAGGGACTTATTGAGACAAAACTATAACCTATATCCTTTTTCATGGTTCAATCTATTTTTATAGTCAATTTCATCTATGTTGGTTCAACGGTTTACTCGTGATAACATAAATAGACTGTGAATTTCGTATTTTTCGTATTTTGCGTGAAAACATAAATAGACTGCCTCATTAGTGTAGTGGTCCTGAGCGCGACTGCTACGCTAGAGGTCCTGGGTTCGATCCCCAGGTCGAGCAAAGTGTTATTGGGTTTTTCTATGAAATTCCCAGTAGCAGCTCGGAGTCTGGACTTGTGCCCGGTTAATGGCAATAGGCTCGCCCCCTATTACATGGGACCTAAACATACCGGCGAAATGTGGGTGTACTTCAGTACACCTCTGCCTAACCCTTCGGGGAATACAGGCGTGATGGTATGTTATGTTATGTAATTTCGTATTTTCGTCGTCATCCACAGCCTGACTTCATCCTTTACTGCTGGACGCACGTCACTCCTTCCTGCCATCCCTCAATCACCATTCAACCGTTTCCCTACTGCACTACATAATATTAGTTTGGTATTTTTTAAATAATCGTACAACGCTCGCTAGTTCGGTAATTATGATATAATTTTTTTTTCTCTTTATAATATTAGTATAGATTATGTTAATTGTCCAATACTATTCATATACAACAATTTCGTACAACTTAAAATTTCTGGTGGGGACTGAGAGGCGATCCTCTGTCCTTTTTCATACTCTCCATTACCATAATATCTCTTACTTGCTGCTCAGCTTTTGAATTCAGGCATGTGAAAGAAAGAAAGAAAATATATTTAATGACACAGTCACACGTTATGCACACAATAACATAATAAAAAACTTAGTATACTTAAAAAAACTACATAATAAACAACGCATTGTGTGCCCCACGGCTGTGCCAAATGGCTCAGTTCAGCTAAAAGCCAGACATCTGCTGAGGTACCTGGCGCGGGTGGCCTGGTGGTGCTATGTCAACTTTTATATGGTAGCACCGTTCCTCATTATTTTGCGAATATAAATATAATAAAAAGCAGTGAGCTGGTTATCATAAATCTCTTCACTGTCAGATACTTAAAAGGGCTTGACGTTAAGTGAAATTAACTTCACAGATATTTACAAAGCGAATTTATTTCATTCGAAGACCACAATCAAATATGATTATATATTTTCTTGCAAAAATACGCCCGGTCCCCGAAAAGGGTTTGAATAACTTATACAATTGTTTATTCTTATTCTATAGAGGTGCATAACCTATTCAAAGAAAAATAAACCATAAACAAGAAAATCACAAAGCCAATCTTACAGATAATAAATCGGCAAATATCCGGGCTATCACAATGGGCTTAACTTTACTGCGCACAGGATGCGTGCGCGCAGTTAACGCGTGCGCGTGATTCGATTCTTAACCCACATCGATATTTTTAATGTCCATGAGAAAGTGGATGGATTTCGACGTAATGCTACGTGGTTTTATATTTAGAACGATCAAAGGATTTAAATTAGGTTTTCGTTTCCGGCTTTTGGGAAAATTTTGTTATGTTTCCTCTATTCTGTAATGAAACTGTCAAGTGAAGTCATTTGTATTACTTACTTTAAAATTTGAGAATTGCAATGCATTTAGTTAAAAAAAACAAGCAGTCGGCAGGTCGGCGATATTTTAAATATCGTTCATCATTAACTGAAGAGTACAGAGTCTTGGTAGAGTGAACCAGCCGATTAAGTACATTTTCTTACGTCTATGCTTTTATCTAAACAATTACCTGTTTGTTATTTGACCCCCATGAACTCCACCCCGGATCACGTTTAGTGCAAACATAGACTGATGCACAGATCATAAATAAGAGACGATGTTCTGTGGGCTTATGAGTCATGAAAGAGGTAGGGCAAGTGTAAAATGACTTCTTCAGAACAAAGCTTCAGGCAATATCAATAACCGATAGGCCGCATGCCTTAAGTGCTAACACTGGTGTTATCCATTTGATTGCCTCATAAAGAAATCGCCAGTGAATCATGCATTCATTCACAATGATTCATTCATTCTTCGACCGCACTTTCGCTACGCTAATTCTGTAGTAACCTTTTAACTTAACCCTTCGGTTACTGGATCATGTTTAGCGGTAGTTAACGATTGATTGCGAAACTGTGACGTGGGCGGCTGCGTGCGCGCATGTAGGCGGTTACCTGCCAAACTTGAATTTGGAATTTGGCTTAATTTAATTATTGTTATGGTAATTTGGTGATTACGTTTCAAGTGTACAGCGTACTATGTCGGGTATAGATAGATGTCTTTAGTTTTATTCCCTTGAAATTATATTATTATTGGTCTGCGTTTCAGAATTTTGGAAATTGCTTTTATTTCTAACCTCTGCCATAGCATAAACAGCTTAAAGACGTATATGAAGTATTTTTAATAATATAAGACTTAATATTGAATTATGCGTGCGTATTTAATTTCATTTAAATGAGTCTTTATTTCCTAAATCCTAAACGTAATGATGGATGGATTTAAATGCGATAAAATCACAACATTGTGAAACTACTGTTCACTTTGTCAGGTGTTTTATTTCTTTTTTCTTTATTTATCAAGGGATTCTTGCAATTGACCACACAAGGCTTCCATTATCGATGTGATAACAACTTATTCTGATAAGTTATTACTCAATAAGCCAAGATCTCGAGTACCCGGAAGCTGTATACAATTTCACACAGATAGTGGGTTCACCACCCGCCGATAACCGGCGCATACCCCGCGGGCCAGTCACGGCCGGTTTATCGATAATATATCGATACTTTATCGATAATGTATAGTCGACCGAGTGAGTACTCTATCGATTTTATTTCGCTAATATGTGCAGGGACAACTGATATTTATGACTGTACATTTTCATTGTTAGATAATATTGTTACATAATAAACATGGAATTCTTAGCTTTGGCAGGTATTGTAAATAGAATTCGTCACAACATCAGAGTAAATGCTCAAAAAATTCCTTGATTAAAAAAATTTGTTGAAATGTCAGATCTAGTTTGGTAGAGATCTGGTTGGTAGATCTCTTGATTGCGACTCTAGAGTTTCCTAGGAGTCCTCCTGGGCGGCGGGAGTCCCAGTACCCAGTCAAGTGGGAGGTAAAAAAAAATCAACCTTCGAATGGTTACCGTTACCCTGTGTCGTAAGCTAGTAAAAACTCATAAAAGTTAATGTACAGTTAAACTTTTAACTTGATTGAGTTATTAACATTAATTGAATCGGGGAAATTATTGTGAGTTTATCGAATTTCACGCTTGAACTTATGGCGTAGTACTTAAAATAGTAGGAATTAAACGACGCTATTTTTAAGAAAGAATCTTCTCACGTTTCTTTTAAGACGTTGTTAAAATTCTATAGAATTAAGAGTTGAATAGATTTTGGTGTATTAAGCTGAGATGTCAACAAAATAATGTCTGAAATATTTTATTACGTTAAGTTTACGACCCGAAGGGAAATAAAAAATAACATAAAACAATCGAAATGCATAGCCACGGAGACGATTTTATATCAATAAAAATACTTGAATAAATAAAAGCAAAATTTTATTTGTTTTTTCTCAAACTCATATATTACACTGTGCCCCCGCGCTCGTTTTTATGTCGAGTACAGCTCCAACAAAATATTTGACTAGCTTTACAAGTATGTAGTAGGAACTCTAGTGCAAATTTCGAAACCCATCGGCTTAAACTATGCGTTATTAGTCAGCCAATATTAAAGTTTTTTTAGCTAGAGTAATCAGTCATACGAGTAATATATTGTTAGATATCGATACACAGCACATCCCTAGCCCGTATCTTATCATAAACAGTGTTGTATTTCACAAGCGCCATTGTAATCGACGGTGACTTTTGTAAACAATTTGCCGCCGACTTTTATTCTCTTATCAGCTACTTTTTCTTCTTATCAATTTGCCCCTTATCACAGACTCGCAAGATTGTTGAAGGTTTATTAATAATTATATTTATAAATAAAATAGTGATGTCATTTTTTAAGACTATACAATATACATATTCCGGTATGAAAAGTCGCTGTTTTACATCATTATCGTCTTAACCTTTCTGACTATGTTGAGGGATTCCAAGACTGATACAGCAGAAGAAGAATAGGAATTTTACAAGAAGCGACTGCCATCAGATCTCTTCCACCTAATTACTGGGTACTACCGACATTCTATGGGTAAACTGGTTTTCAAGCTTTTGGACTCTTGACTACCATCACAGTCAGCACCTCTTGCCATGGACTTACAAGGTCTAGTAAGAAACGTGGACGTTGGCAAAACCACATAAGTTTGTCCTCCATTTAAGGAGATTAGTTGTTCTATTCGAGATCTTCTATAACTCTTATGGGCTCCGGGAGGCCTCTTATGTTGTGTCTTGTCAACTCCAAAATGGCAAGTGACTACTTAGCACTGTCTGAGCACTGATAGCCTTTATCTAAGTGCCCGTGACCTAACTTTTTAGTGTAGGTCGTCAAAATGTATGAACACAAAAATAGTTACACTATCCTTCAACCGTTTAGTCTAATGGACACCGTTTAACCCATCTATTTGTCTCCACAACACGACTTTAGATCACGTCGAGCATTCGTGCGCGATCGGCATCTGTCGCGCACCAAATACAGCGCAACGTGCGCACGCGCATATTCAAACAAGTGGTAGACAGGTGATAGAGGAAAAAGAAGATTATGTACACATTGATCTCGTTCTCCTAATATATTGGAAACTTCTCTAAATTTTGCTTTCAAGGTCAAGAATTAAGAGTTTGAGGTGGGCGTTAATACCTTAGATCGTCGGCACATCTTTTAGACTTTCCAAGGTTTGTCTGGTTTAACTGACAAGGAAAACTGCCATTAATTGTTTAATATGGTGCCAGAAATAGGGCTTTGCTGCAAATGCTATTTGTCAGTAAATTCCTGTCATCTGTAATTAGAGAATAAAGAGAATAATTTACCTGAATATAATAATATAACATATTAATACGTGAAGAAAAAACTTTGTACTCCTTTTAAAGCACATTGCACGCACGGCGGAGTGTAGAAATTTGTCATAATCTGAGTTCAGTAGAGAAGCAGGGCAGAAATATTGCGGTTAAATTTTGACCACTATTTTTAATAAAACGTCTTCTTATTCTTACTATTAGAGCCTTTTACTTACAAGAAGTGTGACAAATAATAAAGTGTAGTATATTATAGGTTGTTACACGCCCGAAACAAGTCCCGCTGTGTTTGTAAACTGTCAGCGGCGTATTAGGCCCACGTGTGGGAAGTGTGGGCGCCACGGCCGCGCGTGGGACACCCGGCCACCGACACGTTTATTTGTCAATAATCAACTTATTGATTCACGTAATTCCATTCATGATATGGTATCATGATTTTTTGGGTTCGTAGGTTTAGAATAATTTTGTTAAGAATTCACTCGAGGAGAAAAAGAGTTTTTACTCGTTTATGGTGAATTCTTAATGAGGTTTAAGAAGGTGTTGGGAGTGTCTCACCCAGTGATACACTTGACACATCTTTAAACCACAATGACTTAGCAATGATAATGACAGGTACAGTACAGGATGGGAAAGCGAGTTGTTGAGAGAGCTGTGTTAGGAAGAGTGGACAACATAAAAACGGTGATAGGAAAGATCTGAAAATGAACAGAGATATAGGGCATAAGGGAGGGAACGATAATGTCCTTCCAAACATATGCGAAGATGTATTGCGAAATTTTATATCATTTTTCACTTTTAAGGCATGTAATAATTATGTACAGAGGACGAACGGTACTTAGTAAACAGTAACAAAATGTTTCAATAAGAAGTGATTTTTTAAGCATTTTTTATTTAACGCAAGTAAAAGATGATTTGTTCTAATCTCACAGTTCATCATGCCTGTATTTCCTGAAGGGTTACCCAGTACAAATCCTGACTCCGAGCTGCTACGGAAAATTTCATAGAACCCCAATACAATAAACACTGTTCGACCTGGAAATCGAAACCAGGACTTGTAGTGTAGCAGTCGCTGTTGTTCTTATCTGATTTCCCCATACTCGCGAATATATTTAAAAACAAACAAATAATGCAACAATACCACTTGGGCCCGGTATTATTTAATTTTTTTATTAATGACATCCCAAACTGTTTCCAACATTCAAATATTTTCATGTATGCTGACGACCTAAAATTCGTCAAAGTTATTAAATCTAAAGCTGACGCCTCCAACTTACAGACAGATCTAGACAGAACACAACTTCATGGAACACGATTATTATATCAATAAAGATAAAATTTGTGAATTAGACATAATAAAGGACCTAGGCATCACATTTGACAGGAAATTAACCTTTATCCCACATGTAGACAATGTAGTAAAAAAATCCGCCAAAATGCTTGGATTTGTTATAAGAAATTCTAAACAATTTAAGTGTTATAACACCAAAATTATGCTGTATAACAGCTTGATTCGAAGTCCAGTGGAATACTGCAGCATGGTCTGGCGGCCACACTATGCCACGCACACATTGCGCCTCGAGCGTGTTCAAAAGCGTTTTCTATGGCACTTGGCGTTTTCTAGCGGAATATCTAAAAAAATTCGTTCTTACAACGGTAGACTGAGACACTTTAAAATGATATCGCTGGAGAGGCGCCGTCGCCTTATCGACGCAATGTTTGTGTGCAAAGTGATGACCCATAAAATTGACTGCCCACAGATACTGAGTCTTTTTAACTTCCGTGCCCCCTCAAGAATTCCTCGCAAGGCAATAACGCCACTCTGCCCGCCACAGAGTAGAACGGTTCTGGGTGCCAACTCTCCTGTGGCGAGGTTATGTAGGGTTGTGAACAGTTGTGGTGACCAAATTGATCTGCACTTTGACTCTTTACACAAGCTGAAAGCCAACTTCCATAAGTATCTCAACTCAGATTAGCCATAACAAACGATTTCACATGTATTTAATGTTAATTTAATCAAGCATTTAATGTTAATACTTAGTATTTTAGGTTTATTTGTAATATTAACTATACATCTTCTAACTGTACATCTTCATCTTTGTGATCCATGCTCAACGTTAATTGATCATTGATCCATATTTACTTCTGTTTTGAGCTTTCGAGGTGTTTATGAGCGTAAATTATATAAATTAGTATAGCATATTAATGTACGACTTAAATTAATGTATTTTCTTTAATATTGCATGCAGAGTTTACCTTTAAGTGATTGTTACACTTTCATATGCTTTCTAACATGCTACCTTTGTCACAACACTAGTGTAAGCAATTGTTGGTGAACCAATTTAATAAATAAATAAATAAATAAATAAAACCCGTTGATTCTTCGATAATAACCACCGCTTCTTAAACGGCGACTATTTCCAAATTAGCTTGGACAAGCTGTGTGCTAAGCTGTGTTTGTTCGCCCACACTGCTACGTAAAGGTCACAGTACCAGCACCAGCGATCCAGTACCAGCTGACATTTAGTCGCTTAGCTTATGAAATATAGCGGATTTTAAATGACTATTAGTAGGATCTCCCTATTACTTAGTCATCGTATAATATTTGTTTGTTTGTGTGCTTTTAAATTCTCTTGTGAATCTTTTTAATTGCGGATACTATTTTCTACTCAACTTTAACTATTGTAAATGCTGTGTACCTACTGTTATCTTTTATTGATACTCGTATTAACATAAGTCCATATTTCTATATTTGATACTGATCAATGTTATATTGTATGTTTGTTGTATGTTTTTATTGTTGATATGCCTAAATACTATGATGCTTACAAATCAAAATTCTGACCTTCAAGCATTTGCAAGATGTACTTAAATAACTGGAACAAGCTATGTATAATAGGCTCGGAGCTTCGATGAGCTAAGAACCGTCAAATCATTCTTAACTTATGAAGCGTCGGTAGCCTAATGGCTAGGGCGTCGGACTTGCGATCATATGGTTGCCGGTTGGAACCCCACCCATTGCACTACCGCCGTGAACCCACTCGTAACACAAGCATTTAGCTTAGCACGAGGGGTTAACAAGAATACTAGTAATGTGTGACCCACATTGCTAGTAAGCTTTTTTTTAAAAAAAAAAAAAAAAAATATACTGATTTACATTCATCTCATAGGTTGTCTACATGGTAAACACAACAGAAACTTGCAGATCGATTGTCTCGCTAATTATAAAGCCTTGACCTCAAAAATATCGCCTCAATTACATCGCTTAGCTTAGCTTCTAGTGGAACAATGCCCGCATACCGATATTTGACTAGCAGCGAATAAAAGCGTGGGCTTATTTCGTAAATGAGCCACATCCGGCACGGTGTGGTTTCTATGTTTTCTTACGCGTATGAATCTGGTTGAGAGCTGTGAATTTGGTGGAATTGGGTAGCCGCCTAGCCGGCTTGTTGGCACGCGGGTCGGTTAGGCGAATGCCGAGAAATTGATAGCGATGCGTAATGTGTGTGGTCACTTTAATAAAGAGGCAAGTTGACTAATATTTTTTATGGTCCCATAACAATGATGATTACTAATAGAGCTGAATAACAAAAACAAAATTAAAATCAGTCCTAAAATAAGGTTTTTTTATTTTTTAGGCATTTTTCATGCTAAGATTAAAAAGTTATTACAGTGATGGGAAAATTCGACTGCGGGCAGGATTCGAACCAGCGTCTTCTCGTAAGATACACCAGACGCTATGACCAATAAGCGAGTCCCAAGTCAAGTTAGTCTAGCTAGGATGAGAATCTTCTAGAATAGCGTAATAACCATCGTATAGACAATTAGACATATTTTAGTAGGTACATACATAGTTTACGTTCTCAAATACCAAATTTGATTAACTAAACGTAGTTAATTTCCGTATAATTTACGTAGCAATCTAATGGACAAGATGAAAGAACTTGGCGGACTTCAAAGGAAAGGAGCGAGTGTTTCCGTCTGCGCGGGCGCAATCCGACACTGTTTCCGTTTGATCGTATATCTGCGAACGGATTTTGTGTAGACTCGTGTAACTTCACGCCTATTTTCCTTTAGAGATTGAGCAAATAACTAAAAAGTCGTACTCGTGTACGCATTAACCTATACAAAACCAGTATAGGCTGACCTTGAATTGTGCGGAGATCCTTTACAATAGTAGGTTAGTCTAAACTGGATTTGTATAGCTTGATGTGTGGCCGTGTGTACTTACATCCACACTTCGGTGGTATGTTTTGGTCCCATGTAATAGCTTTTGCCATTAACTGGACAAAAATCAAACTCCGAACTGCTCATGAGAATTTTATAGAAAAAGTCAATAGCATTTTTCTCTATTTGAAAATCGAATCAAGGTCCTGTAGCGAAGCAGTCGTTCTAAGGACCACTGGACTAATGAGGCAGTCATTAAGTATTAACCAATGTGACTAGTATTGTTTATGGGGTCTATAGGGGAGCCCTGTTCATCAGTGGAATTCATTTGGCTGATATGATGATGATGATCCGAGCCCCGCAGTTTCACAAGCTTTGCCCCGCGCCTAACGACCGTAGCGTGATGTTGGATAGCCTACCTCGTGAATGTGGCTATTATATACAAAAATATTTTTCTAATCCGATCTGGGACTTCCAGAGATTATCGCGCTTTTACCATAAAAAACAAATAAACTCATCAGCTTTTTATATTGGTATAGATAATAATATACGTCAGTTCCAGTCCGTCTCACGTTTGTCTATATCTGTATCACTCTACAGAATTTTTTGCAAGCATACCGTCATGTTAAAAATACTCATATTGAAATAATACGTCAAAATAACTATTCTTCGAGTGTCAAATGACATCAGTGTTTAAACCGATTTGAAAAATAAAAGGCTTGTTTTGTCGAAACTTGTTTCTAATGTGTGTGTTAGGTACCTACTGTTACTATCTGTGCTTATGTATGTGTCCCCGTGGGAATTTAAAGGTGATTTTGAATGTCGATCGCGAATCTTTGACATTCAAAGCGTCATTAAATAGATTTTTTGTGCCATTTTACCTGTAGTTCAAAGTAAGGTCGAATATTTGTAGCTTGTTCAAATGATTTAGGTAGGAAACTAATCTAGAGGTTTTGTAAATGAAGTATTGCAGTCAAACGGTAATTGATTTTATAATAGGTTAGTTATTTTCTTAAATCTATTAATCTTGTAGGTAACTCTATATAAGGGGAACAAACTGGCTGTAAGACTAAGACAGTTAGCACTTAAGTCAGAGAATTCTTTATATTTTACCTACCTATATATCGACTACAAATCGTGTTATTAGAGATCTATTATTAGAATAGTCTACTTAATCCTATTGTTGTTATTATCTCAAGTCAGTAATTAATTTCGAAAAAACTAAATATTAATGAATATTTCAAATGTAAGATATAAGGTCTTTGACTTGCATTTAAAATGCCAAAATCTATATGCTTAACCGCAACGGCCCAGTTCCTGACATGTTGACGTTAACACGGATGGACCACACCGCGGTGTTCAATTGCACACCACAACTGGAGCATGAAATGTTTTGTGCACACCAAATTGAACCCGTCATGTAAATACTACTGTCGTTGTTTAAATAACACTTTAGATATATCAGCTACTGATGTACCTATGTAAATACTTTAACATTTTTTTACCCGACTACGAAAAAAGTGTTGGCACTGATTAGTTAATAATTAAAAAAAAATATACATATAGTTCAATAATAGATAGAGCTTTGTAAGTTTATATTGAATAGGTAATATAAGTCTTAGAGATTTACCTTAGCTTTGAATTAACGATACTATTATTATAAAGAGGTAATCTTTGTGGGTTTTGTAGGGTGTACCTAATCTCTGGATGTACTGAATTGATTTTAAAAATTCTTTCACCAATAGAAAGCTACATTATTCCTGAGTGTAATAGGCTATATATTATTATCCCGTAAGATGAAAAAAAAACGTATAGTCCATGCGGGAGAAAGCTAATTAAACATAAGATTACTCTTATGTTTAATCATTCAAAGCGATAATTGCATTTATTCACCGTTCAACCATGTCACGATATTCGCAATGTTACAACAAGTTGCGCCTGCGCTAGCCGTATCTGTATTAAGAAACAAATAATTTTAAACAACTTAATTTAAATAGCTGATTAGATTCTAAAGAATGGGACAGATTCCAAAATATTTAAATTTATTAAATCGTCGGCAACTAATACATTTTTGGGAACGGTAAATGAAGGTGGCATGTGTCAATAGGGCCACCTTGTTGCCGGATTATCAATCTTGTTGCGGGAAACAGACCAGTAGCTAATTATAATTAAGTTGATCACCTTCTATTTAGATTTGGAAATCCAGAGATAAGGCGCATAGCTATTTTAAATATAACCCACGTAAGCTCTCGTGAGCTTTCGCTATTTCGACACAAAGTAGGTACTACATCGAATTGCAGGTTGATTCTACAAACAAATAATCTTTCAAATGATATCCAATCGCAGCTGACGAAAAGAAATAAGAAATTTGTTATCATTAATAAAAAGGCCAAAAAGGCCAGGTTCCGAGCACCCTAAACCGACTGTCATGCATGAAGAGATTAATGAATGTAGATGAAGCGAAAGTAGTGTGCCAGGATCGTAGCAAGTGGAAATCTATAGTCTCTGCCTACCCCCATGGGAGACAGGCGTGACAATATGTATGTATGTATGTATTAATAACAAATTTCTTATTTCTTTTCGTAGAAAAAAACTCTTTATTTTTTAAAGATTTTTTTTCTACGAAAAGAAATAAGAAATCTGTTATCATTAAGCTGCGATTGGATCTTGGTTCGCAGTTTCAGTATCGGCAAGCTTTCGTTCTATGTAATAATTGTATTATTGCTGGACTTATTTCAAAATCAGAAGGGTCCATGTTCAACCACCGCAATTTCTACCCCCTGACCATATTGAACCCTAAATGTTGGCGATGTATAACCCAGCGGGTGTTAAGCAGTGACTAAACCGTGACAAGCGGTTAGGTTATAATCAACTTCCGAGAAGTAGGTTTGTGAATGAACATCTTAATTCGCATAACATTTTTAAAACATGAGACGCTAATGCCTTGTATTCAAAATGGGGAAAAAAGACATAGTTTCAGATCTTTAAATAAATTATCCGTAAAATAAACAGCTTCTTATTCCTGTATAAACTTTTCTAGCATTATCGATTTATCGATACGTTTAACAAGTACCGATCGTAAACCACCTACATCAATCTCTCGTGTACTCGAACAAAAGGCAGCGCATCGAGTGGCATTGTGCCGAGTACTCGATGCATCGATTTCATTCGATTGTAAGTGCATTAGTATCGAGAACATCGCCTAACATTAACGCATTGCGCGTTGATAAAGTATAAATCAATCGGGGTGTAGGGTGACCACGACAGAAATAGGATAATATTTTTCGCTATATTATATTTTTTCTGATTGGATAAATTATGATGTTCGATTCTCACTCAGAGATTAAATATTATAAGTCTGATAAAGACAATTTTTAAATTAATATTAAAATTAGAAGTACTTAGCATTGGTACCAAAAGACATTTAAAATTGGCTTAATTCAGAGAGAAAAGATGCCTTACCAAGACTCACCCTAATGGTGAAGTCCTTCAAAAAGGTCAGATGTGTAACAAACTCACAAAGTCATAGCCAGCGTGTGTGCACCTATTATATTTTTTTTTTAATTCTGATGTATGATCATGGACTAAACAAAAGAAATATGGATAACTCGTAACAAGTGACGTTCTGTAGTTCTTGCCTGGATCTTTTTTAGACATAATGTATGTGTGTTATTAATGTTGTCTCACCTAGAAATTACAATGCTTTTTAAAACCCAACACAGGACTGTTAAATTTAAATGTTAATGTGAACTTAATTCAGGTCTTAACTTCAGCAGTATCTCTGATTACCCTTTAATGGAAATTGAGCATGCCAATCGTACAAAGTACCTAATATCCGTGCTACTTAACAGTCACTCTAGCTGCGCAGACGCCGACGCCAAGGTATCGGGGTCGTCTGCTGCTCTACCAGAAGCGCCATTTATTTCGAATGTATGCGCAAACGCAGTGCATCGACCGCGTGCACGTGGTACAACTCGGTTTTTACTTATTAATTTGTTTAGTGGTTTCGCACATGATGGGTTCAACATTTTTTTTTACATGGGTTTTACATTCGTCTCTTTTGTCTTTTTCTTTATTATTTCGTTTTTTAATTATGTGTGTCTGGGCGTATTGGTTGTGGTGATGCAGTAAATCAATAGGACTATGATGATGTCCAAGAACCATATGTTTAAAGGTCTCTATCATCTTTTCTCTACTTCTTGGGTCCCCATACCTCATTAACGACCAGTGCTAGCCAATTGAAGGCACAGCAATGGGAATTTTTAATTGAAGTGACATCCGACGATGTGAGACCTCTTCCTATTGAACCGTATCCGAAATACATTAATAGGTTATGTTTGAAGTTCAAAGTTGTTTATAAAACATCTGATCTAATTGGTTTATATGACAAGAAAAGGTGTTAATGTACAGTATATTATACAACAGCGTAGATTCGATACGAGATGGGTAATTTCATGAAATTTCTTCATGTTTCGAAGGTTTCCAGTCATCAAAATTGTAATGATATCAGGAAGTTTGAAGCTTGGAAACCTACCCACCATGAATAGAAAAATCTTGTACCTAGAGCAAGAATTGTATGCTTTTACCGAATATGTGCAAATTTCGGAAAAAAATACATAAACATTTTTAAATTACGCAGTGAGTGACCATCAATCTGGGCCCAATTTGAGGTCGGTCCGAATTGGATGAATTGCGGCAGACCACTTGTCACTAATTGGTCCCTAAACAATGTTAACGTTGTCCGTTATTGGTTGATAGATTGGTATTTTTAGTGCCCATGTGCCACAAACGCTTTGCTTGTTGTTAACTTATTTATTGCGAGGGTCGAGGCGGATGTAGGTGTCAAAATAATATTTCGGAATCATTTTGTTTGATTGAGTTAGTTTGAAATTGATGTCTGTCAATTTTAATCAATATTTCTGAAAATATGTTTGCATTTTAAACAAGTATTGTTGGCTCTGTGATTTGTATCTTTTGGCATATAAGGCTGTTTTATTTTTGATTCAAAGGTAACGAAAGCTTTGCAATAACAAAAAGTAACTTTGATATTATGTATTGAAGTTGAACGATGCTAATGTAAACAAAAACTTACTAATTAACAGAAATGAAGTTCTGCTAGTAAAATATTCTAGTATTGGTCAAATTTTAAACTACACCTCTCAGTACCGATTGAGTTGGTTGGTACCAACCCAGTCTATAGCTAAGCAATAATAGTCAGACTAAATGTGCAGTTAAAATGGTTTTGTAGCCAGTGAAATTACTGAGGTCTCAAGATAGCCGCTTACTCAATAGAACGGCTATTTGAGGGCTATATCTTACAGCCAAAGACCAGTTATCATGCCCACCCGTTCAATTACTGGCCAAATATTTGTCAGATGATTGGAACACACTGAATTTACTTGAGCGTGCGTTGTGTGCCCTCTTGACACCGTCTTTATGGGCTCATCGGGGACATATAAGATGTTCAGCTATTGGCACAGCGGCCATTACAAGTGGTAATATGATTCCGATGAGAAACGAACAATAATACCTTCAGGAAGCTCCGTTGTTGTTGAAATATTTGATGACTGCCTCATTTTTTTAAGCTTATGTAATATGATAGTAGGTTGAATAAACATTAGAATGTAAGAGAATATCAAAATATTTTCGTGCATTATATTGTATAGACAATATTAGCTGTACCTATCTAGATTTTTATTTGTTTTCCTAAGAACGTGAGTAGAGAGAACTCAAAAGAGCTGCTTCTGAGACACTGGTTGTGGGTTTGATCTCGAAATGGATCAAATATTTAAATAGCCTCCAGACAGTTCTAGTCTAGGTGTGTATAAGAATTTGTGTTTGTACCCAACGCACCAAAGACATCCAAAAAAGTTTGAAAAGACTAGAGCTATATTGTTTTATCAAGTTTTAGCGATCCGTGGGCAGCTTCGTCCGCGCAAACGCAGCGTCGCTAATTTCCAGGTTCGATTTAAAGCATCCAGAGACCCACTCAAACACACAAAAAATATCACATCAAACATACGGCAATATATAATACTAGCCTCCCTCCACGGCTTCGCCCGCGCGTTTTCTTGACTTTCCTGTACAATGAAGAACCGCTCGACCGATTTTGTGCAAACTTTACATAAACCATCTACTAAATAGTCCGAACAAAGCCTAAACATTTGGTTTGGATAGGTGAGCCCGTTCTTGAGTTATAAAATTACAACGAAAAGTGGCATTGATTTTTATATATACTAGCTTCTGCCCGCGACTTCGTCCGCGTAGAATAGATTTTTCCCAATCCTGTGGGAATTTCCCAAAATATCGTTATAAATTAAAGCCTATATTCACAAAGAAATGAATTTTCTAATTAAAGAAAATTTCTAGTGAAAGAAAAATTCGATCTCAGGCAGGGTTTGAACCTGCGTCCCTCTGGTTAAGTACACCAGACGCTTTACCAACGCCGACGTCGCCTCAACACGTAGAAGGTGGAAGAGAAATTCGACATCACAGGCAGTGGTCTCGGTAGCTTAGTTGGTAAAGCGTCTGGTGTACTTAACCAGAGGGACGCAGGTTCAAACCCTGCCTGAGATCGAATTTTTCTTTCACTAGAAATTTTCTTTAATTAGAAAATTCATTTCTTTGTGAAAATTTCGCAATATTTAATGCTAAAAAATAATAAAAAATAAGCTTAAAGCCTATATGTTATTCTGATGTATAAACAATAATACTGTAAAGTTTCATCAAAATCCGTTCGGTACTTTTTGCATGAAAGAGTAACAAACATCCATCCATCCATCCTCACAAACTTTCACATCACATTACTTTCACATTACTGTAAAGTTTCATTATTAGTAGGATAGGATAGGATAGATAGATAAATAAGTAAAATATTTCGTAATACAGTATTAGTTACCTTTACTATAACTACTTTACACATTTACACCTTGTATAATGAGCAGCTGCTATAATCCCAACTAAGTGGTAATTATTACCCTATTTTAATTATTGCTTCTCACAGTGGGGTATTATTTCTTCCTTGTTTTAATGATGAAAGTTACAGTGTGTTATTAGAAAGGGTCAGCCCTCCGGATAAGGTGAATTAAATGATGGTTGTATTGTTTAATTTATTTGATTTGAATTTTGTTTTGAGAATCCTTCCGTTTTATTTTATTGATACGGTTATTTTGAATGTGTACCAATTATAATCACATGGCGGCTGAAACACAAAATAACATACCTACCGTCACGCCTAAATTTCAAAGGTAAACTAATTCATTAATCAATAGTTTGCTGATATGTTTAAGTCCCATGTAATAAGAGGCGAGCCTTTTGCCATTAACCGTGCACAAATCCAAACTCCGAGCTGCTGCTGAAAATTTAATAGATAAACCCAGGACCTCTAGTTTATTAGTCGGCAATACTTTCTGTGACCGTACTTAAGGAAATGCAAGATTCGAAATGAGAATACTTTCCAAAGGCAAGCTTACATAAACAAGTGCTCACTGCTAGACAAAGCCATGATTTTAATAAAACAATTTTATGAGGTTCTCGACGTTAAATATATGTTGTTGTGTTCTGATACAAAACGTAAACGCGATAGTACTGACGTTTATTACACACAGTCTCTCTGTGTCCGCTGTTATCGCCAGCCGCTCTACCGTAGTCACGACAAGCATTCTGTAAGCCTTTACAAAAGTGCATTTTTACTGCATTTTGTTTTATTGTATCCCGATTAAGTTTTATTGAATGATTATGGTTATTTTTATCATACCTACTGCCTTATTGAGACTCGAAGAAAATTTTCTTTTTAAATAGAAGTAAGTCGGAAATGTCTGATACACTCAAACGGTGCTTTTATTACTTCTTGCTCGAAGTTTCAATCATCCCGAACGTATTTTTGAGAAAAAGGTAACCTATGTAGATCTAAATGAATGGGTAGGTATGCTAAGTAGAGAATTCATAGTACTGTATGAAGAATACTCTACCTAGTTTAGTCCGTACAAGTCATAGCCTGATGTGAAAAATATTTTTTGTCTGCAGTATCTCAACACCAAAACTCAAGACTAATATAAAATTGATGACAATTTGAAAACAATTTCTAAAAGACAATATCAATACAAATAACTACATTCATTAGTGATGTAGGGTGTCCATTACTGATGTTCCTACACTTCGGACGTTCGTTCATTGGACCGGATCATTGCCGCGTCGTTTTGTTCCCCACTATTTCATGCACTGATGGAGTTATGACGTAGGGGACTACCTTTATTGTTGTTGCAACGTAATTGTAAGGTTATAAAAATATTTTTTGATACACCCGTGTGTCATGTCATTGTAATTTATTCACAAAATAGTCCCCCTTTTCACGGTTCTACTCACGAAGGGACTGTGCACCTTTTAAAATAGGCTGTTATATAAATGGTAAAGAATGATTAGTGTCTTCCTATGATAATATAAAAACTTGAAACTAAAAATAATAATTTTGAAACAACATTACCTATTTAGGGTGAATGGAATTGTTAAAATACCAAACTTAGCAATATAAAAAAAAATTGTTCAACAGGAATACTTAATACAATAAATTGAGGCATTTTTATCATAAATTGCCTAATCCTTGGTGTGCTTACAACAAATTTCTTATGGGCTATGAGCGTGAGTCACAGGTATATGTGCAATGATATTTCAGCATGCGCTCATCATTTTGAGGCAAACTAATGAGGATCTGCTGACCCCACAACTTTGAAGCAACTGTATCTCGGGAGCCAGTTGTAATAATTAAATTCATATATTTGTCAGGCAAAAATAGCTTCAGTTCAATATTAAGATTTATTAATTGGTTCATAATACAAAATCAATTGAGTATATATGCCAACAAGGTATGACAGGCACTTACCTCAATGACCCCAAAATACCAACAAAAAATCCCAACAATATTATTAAGACATCAATCACTTAACAAAATTTTCCCATCAATAAAAAAATATCGCTTCTGTTAAGGATCGTTTTCGTGAAATCAGATAACATGGCCAAATATGGCCAAGTACCAATCACATTAGAGTCCATATCTGTCATACAGTTAATTACGACCGCCATAACAGTTACGAAATTGACGTTGTAATGTATAACGTCTTCATACAAGCTTCATACAAACAAAAAATGACGTCATTAATCTTTGACCACTGTCATTTTTAACTCGCGTATAATTTCTTTGAGAGGAGCCTTAATTTCGGCTTTGGGATATCATCACGACGTATATGGAGTGCCATTAAGAGTATCGGCAGCGATAAAAATCGAGTATGGAGATTTTGGGTGGTGTTTAAGTTGTAAAAACAAATACGGGGCGGGGGTTGCCAGTATTATGTGTTTTTATCGTTATTTATATCTTTATTTTATGGTGAATGATAAGTGACTTCCTTACAGGTGGTAGGTGGTCTTTGCCATTTTTCATACAGTTATTTTGAATCGTTTCTTTTTGCTGTTTTTCTGTCCTGTTTGTTGCCGGAAATATTGAGTAATTTATTTTTTACCAAATATTTTTTCTGCTTTGGAATTGATTAGATTTCATCGATTTGATGTTGAAGTATCTATTTTAAGTAATTATTATAATATTAGGTACGGAACACATATAAAATCTGACAGATTTAAATTAAAAATTCTTCAACGCTGAGTCATTCCATAAATTACGTGTTCTAAAACAAATGTTCGTACAATTAGTAAGTGTTGGGGCCATTACAGGGACCATTAGACCGGTTCATCTATAAGTACACTAATAAAATATAAAAAAGGTAAGATATGCAGTAGCCACTAACTAGACAGACGTGTCATTGTGTTGTACGCTTGTCCACATATGAGTTAATCCATTCAAAGATAAATTGAATGTAATTTGACTATAAGCCTTTATAAGGAGAAATATTGATGGTTAAGATTTTTTTATCCATTATTCCTGCAATATAAACCTAATACAGATTGTGTTGAAACACGATTTAAATCCGTCAACTCAAAACAGTCCGGCATTATGTTCATTAGCTTACCTAAACTCTGAGTCGCTCTAGAAATCGATTCCACGACCTGTAACACAGAAGGAAATCCCTCAGCCACTGCGTCAAACGAGCGGTCAAATATGTTTAATTAATTTATATGGAAATGTTATCATCGTTTATTAATTTATGCAAATTAACCGACGAATCTATTTGAATAATTTTAAGAACTAAACAAGAGTCTATGTTAATTTCTTGGTATGGTAACTGACCAACCTTCCAGACATAAAATTATAAACCTAAGATACGTATAATCATCTATCAATTAGCTTAATCGCTCATAATTTCGACTGCCCAATTTTACGCGTCAGTTTTATTTTCAATAATTTCTCCAAAACCCCACTGGCCGTGACTGTACCGCTGCAATCAGTTTAAAAGCTTAACCCCAGCGTGATTAGGTGCGCGCCGCCAGGGGGCGCACCTAATCACGCTGTGGGCGCGGCGGGGAGGGAGACCGGTCATTAACTCATTAACGAGCCGTCATTACAAGATGTCATAGTAATGACAATTTTGTGCCAATGTCCTAATAGTCTGCGTTGCGTGGTGATCCTGTTTTTGCGGAATAAAGACTGGTATAAAACAATATTTAAATATTTTATTTTTATTTTTATGGGAGTTCGTTGTGATTGTGAATAATGATAATTCTCTTTATTTAGATAAGTATGCACATACTGGGTATGGGTTATCATCCCTATGGATTTTGATGCGGTTATTTTTAATAAAAAGAATTATTCAAGAGGAAGATTTATATTTATAATACATAACTATTATACTACAGAAAAGTCGAGAAAACACGCGGGCGAAGCCGAGGGCGGAAGCTAGTTAACTATATAAGTATTCTATATTTAAATAAGTTATTGACTTTTTCATTTTCATCTGTGTAAAAAGGGATTCAATAAAAATCTCGCCGAATCGAGAAATATTAATATCAATTTTTACCGTAATAAACAAATCGAAAAACATTTAAACTTCACACCCATTCCCAAAGATCTGATATGTTATCAGTAGACATATCTGGAGGCACGCAATGCCTCGTAAGAGGAAGGAGGTCACACAGCCCATCATTACTCAAACCTCCTTCGTTCATAATTAAAAATGATGATAGCTTTCTGTTAAAATATTAATTACTGGTGTCAGAATTACTTTTTGCTTGAGTCGTAGATAGCTATGTTCGGGAAGGGTTTGGAACGCCTTTCTACTGATAAGGTCGAAAACAATTTTGTATTTTTTTTTTAATTTTATGTCCTATTTACAATGCAAAATTGGTCTTGTACACCGGGCTCTGCTGATTTAGACTTTTTTTACCCCGTACAGTAATAAAGCAAGCTATATTTTTAAATTCAAAGTAAATTACACAATATAAAAAAAAAAAACCTTTTATAAATCAAATAATATAATAGCCTATAATATCACGAAGTGGAATAGTAGTCTAGTAGTAGTAGGTTCTCCAAAAAGTGTGTATGAAAAGATGTATGAATGTGGAAGAAGCGAAAGAGATAGGTATGCAAGAGTCGTAGCAAGTGGCAATCCATAGTTTCTGCCTACCACTGTGGGAAAAAGGCAGTGTGTGAGTGTATGTATGTATGTATGTATGGAATAGTAGTCCAGTGTCCATCACAATAAAATTAGCAATACATTGGTGGAAACTGCATTCAATTTCATGCAGTAGTTTTAGCGTGACGCTAAAACGCATGTTTGTACATACATGCAGAGAGACAGACAACAAAAATTCTAAAAATGTTATTTGGCTTCTGTTGCTCTAATAAAGACTCCCCATATTATTTTTTCTTCAAAATACCTATATATAAAAAAATGAACAGATATCAGTCTGTACTTAAAGTCCATTTATCATGCATTCCATTTTTGCTGAAAATTGAATTCCCTTCTTCAAGATGGATGTGCCGCGAGCCGAATTAAGTTATTACCCGATATTTCTTATTTCGTTGCATTGAATTCTTCACTGCTATGCCTCCCATATTTGGTGGTTAATGGCGGTTGATTCGAGAAGCGGGAGTCGTTGTGTTGTAAAATTAATTCCGTGACAGATTTTTGAAATTTATTCTTAGGTTTTTTTTTTTAAAGATTACTAGCAATGTGGATCGCGCATTTAAAAATGATGTTGGCTTATGTCATAATATTTTATGTATTTATGAAAAATATAATTACATATAAAATTATTACCATCGCCAAAAATAAACAAATAGCTTGGTAGGGGAAAACAAATATTTATAAAAAAGCAAGGAAAAGCGAGAAGGAATCCAATTAATTATAAAAAAAATATCCTTTAAGTCTGAGAAGTGATGCAAGATTTTGACCTACCTACTAACTGTTGATAACATTAATGAACAACCAGCATTTTCTATATAATTGCCAAACATATTTCATCCGTCAATAAATAAAAAATCACATATAAATTGCTAAAATTAAATGTTAATTCTGTGTTACGTATTGTAGCGATTTCTGTCATAAATTATATTGAAAGGTTGAGAAAGAGTTGCGATGGCCCGATGGCCAATGCCCATGATGTCTTTCTGTATGATTAATGGCCTTAAAATATTAAACGTGCGATGAGAAATGCTTATTTAATTGTACGTAAATATATCTGAGTATCGTCTGAGCTGCGGGCGATGCCAGGTTTAAATTCAATTCATATTTCACACTTTTCCCATTTTTCTTTGTATCGCAATCAAAAATTCTGTGGTTTGTAACCTCTTTTTGGACTTTTTTATTTACCTTCTTTGTATTTTTTTTGTTCAGATATCGTATCCTATAACATACATCGCTATGCGCGTTTTAGGGTTATTTTTAAAATACTATCTATATATATTATATTGATATTATAACCATAACATACCATCACGCCTGTATTCCCCGAAAGGTAAGGCAGAGGTATACTTAATATACCTCCATCCACAGTTCGCCGGTATGTTTAATTTAGGTCCCATGTAATGACGACCCTACTGCCATTCACCAGGTACAGATCGAAACTCCGAGCTACTACCAAGAATTTGATAGCAAACCCAATAACACTTCTCAACCTGGGAATCGAACCCAAGACCTCTAGCGTAGCAATCGCGGTTCGGACTCGACTAGACTAATTAAAGGCATTATTTAATTCCGTCGTAAGTAGACTAACTAACTACTTAAGTGTGTAAAATTTTGTTTTATTATCTCATATTGTACGCACGGCGACACATCAAGCTATACAAAACCGGTTACGCTGACCTCTTATTGCATGAAAAGCCTTTACAATGGGAGATCAGCTTAATCTGGATTTGTATAGGTTGACCTGTAGCCGTGTGTACTTATATTTGCTTAAAGTATTATTCTTAAAATGTATGTGCTTTGTTCACAGGAAATAATGAAGATCGTCAAGGTCGTCCCATAGACCAGAAGTCGAACCAGTGGTTCGGAGCCACGCTCACCAGTACTGGCAGGAATGGTGCTATCATGGTAAGTACCTACCTGTTTTTTTATAGTACCTACGGAAAATCTTAACCAGAGTATATCGGACGTTGGTACCGTCTAAAAAAACCGCATTTGCAGACTACTACCTACCCACCATAACTTAACCCGGTACATTTGCCGGGTTAAGTTTGCACACCAAGTGTGCAAAAAAATTTGCGATTTTTTTTATCATGGGAATTCGTAAAACTATATTTTTCCTGCTCTAATTTGCAAAAATTGTAGGGAAACGAAAAGGATGGCAATAATAGTCATATATGCACCTGCATACTGCACATTTTTGCATAGGTTGCATTGTAATCGTGGGAGAGGTTAAGAGAATGTTACAAAGTTTTTGTCTATTATTGATTTTATCGATAATTTTTAATTCAATATCGTGTTTGTGCGAGAGATATAAAGTTGAAATGATTATGAGTAGCTTAAAGATATCAATTTTCTAGTGAAGGAAAAGTTCGGCCTCAGGCAGGGTTTGAACCTGCGTCCCTCTGGTTAAGTACACCTGAAGCTTTACCAACTAAGCTACCGAGACATGTGCCTGTGATGTCGAATTTTTCTTCCACAGTTTAGCTACGTCTTTATTTAAAAATATAATAAAAATTAGGCAGTATGACTAGCTTATCAAATCTGGGACCAAGATTAATGCAAAATTTTAATACCTACAAAATAAATGTTCGATCTGAAATATACAAAAATCAAAATACGAATTAGTAAAACAACAAAATTAACAAAGCAATGATAAGTTTCTTAGCAGATGTTCTTGAGTGTAAATATTAAGACATGCATTTTCATGTCATTTCCTGAACAGCTCTACCTAGGCCAAAAGACGAAATTAATTAGCGAAGTAGATAGATTGTATTCCGGGAAAGACACTGTAGTTTCGCAAAATACTTTTCGCCAGAACTGATACAGTTTTCTTTACGACTAGCTCCATGACCTCATATAATGGTGACCTACTAAGTTGATGGGACGTCTTCGCGGGCGCACCCTTCCTGCTGCGCCCTGTCACCAAGGTATACTCTAATGATCGCTCTATCTTTGTAGCGGCGTCCACCTATGTGACGTCACTGGCCTAGATGTCATTGCGAGTTAGATTTAAATTGCTGTCACCTTGAGTAGAGGATGTTGCGTTAATGGACATGAGATGATAGCAGAGGCTATGAAAGTTGAGGAATTCCTCTGGAATCAGAGATCTTAGAAGAATTTGTTATTTAAAAAAAATTAAATGTGAAACATGTCGTGATTAGTCGGAAGGGTATTTAAACCTGCAAACGAGAAATAGAGAGTTTGTTTGCATAAGCAGAAACTTCCATTCCTTCCTTCTTCATGAGAGTTAGTGACAAAAATTAATAAAAGTCACTCTTCATTAATTAAGAAATCTACGAAAATCAAAGGAGACCAGGAACTATAAAGCTAAAATGCCACACAAAATAATTCTACTTCAAGACCCATTAGCAAATCTAATGAGAATCATATTAAGATTAACGAAACTGGCCATTTATCCACCAGTTCTTGATCTTGACGAGACGTATGATGACATCCTCTGTATGTAATTAATACGACTAAAACATCACGGTATATATCCAATATATATTTCTAGACGAGTCATAAATCTGGAATAGTCCCGGAAACTTTTATTACTAATAAAACAATAGGTGTCGAGGTAACTCCATTAATCTCAGCACCCCAGTTGACATTTGGCAAGTGGGTCAGTCCAAGGCCCCCATGCCTATAGGGTTGAACACCATTAGGTTACGGGGTCGTCTTTATGGTTTGTGGACGTATCGTGACTATCTATTCGATGAAATTGGGCCTCAGGGTTATTTTGGCGAGGTTGCATAGATATCCTGACCTCTTTTGGTGGTTCTGTTGGAAAAACTCGTGAATCGTAGCAAAGTAGGTATTTGTTTTAAAAAGTAAGATTTGTGTAACACTAATCATCATTAGGTCTATAATCTTGAAGATTGCGGAGGGATTTTTTTTATTATTTTTTTATTAGTGTTTTGTTTCTATTGTATCACTGCGATCGTAATCGGTCTATTGTGATCGCCACTTAATGATTTAAAGTTCACCGCTGAACCCTGCGGCTGCTATAAACTGCAGGATTTCCTTAGCGGTGAGCTCCCTCAATTCATCTGGGGCTAATACATGTTTTTGCGGAGGGATACTGATGATCAATATTAAAATCCCAATAACTACTTCTAACTTACTAGCGACCGATCAGTAGTACTACTAATTCACAATAAGGCACTTATTAATTTATTTTTTATGCAGAATGAGAATGTACTTGCTTACTACATTTTTATTTATTTATAAAAAAGTTTCACATAATTGCATAAAAATTATGTTTCACGATTTCGGAACCTAATCAAAATGCAGTAAAAGCAAGTAGCTTCTTAATATGTCCACCACATTCAAATGGAGTGCAACCGTTTAGCTCACACATGTCGCCAATAAATTTTATTGCTCACGCACTTCGAACGAACGCCGCGGCTCGGTTTCAGAACGTTTCTTTTTTTCAATTCCATATTTGAAATCAGTCAGAAGACGCCTTCGTCGAAGACCAGAGACCACATACTTTTTGTTCTCTACTTAAGGAGTTGGAATTTTTATTTCGGAATGCCGAATTAGTGCAAAAAGCTGACTCTCTCAGCGACGCTGCAATTTGTTTAGGCATTTTGTTCCATTTGTACTGGGGACAGAAACGCGATGGGAATTTATAATTGTTCGACATCATAGGCTGTATCTATAAGTTTCTTTGCCATTGATAGTGGTGTGACTACTCATGTTTTTGTTTTTTTTTCTTTCGTCCACTTAAAATATACCTATAGATAATACAGAGAATAATTGAATATCAAAACTAGATATTATTAAAATTATATAAACAGTTAATAATATTTTATTATGGCAATGACATGTAATAAAATATTGTCGTAAAGTAAGTAGATGCCACAGAATATATAATTATTGTTATGTAGGAGATACCAATTAGGAATTGGCAAAGTAACAAAAATAAATATTAAGACCCAGACTTCTATTACCAAGAACTAATAAAATAAAGTATAATTAAGTTCCAAAGAAATGCAGAAAACAGTCTAGGAATTTTGCTTTACTTGATAGTTACAATAAAATTATCGTCAACATGATAATTTATTTTTTTATATTTCGTAACAAATAGTTTAAGAAACTAAATATAAGCAGGTATATATAACAAACGTCAATTCTAATATAAAGACAGAAAATAGACTCGAAATTGTAAGTAAAATACTTAATGTCATCCATATATTAAAACGTAGACACTTTTTTAAATATAAAGAAGTATTGATTGATTTATAATTGCAGTGTCCCGCAGCCATTACTTTTTTGTTGTTTTTACTTAAAACAAAACTTGATAATAATCACTTAGTAGTCTTTTATCGAGTCGTAATTGTTTTCTTATTCGTATCAATTGAATACTAAGTCGTTTTGTTTTTATCGGCGATTCGATTTCTCACGATAAAGCGACCGCAATTTGTTTTTCAATTCGTAAAACGAACGTTAAGATGTTTCGTTTGCGGTGGCAATTGCGACTACATTTTGATAAATATAATATTTTTTCGGTAGTTTTTTTTCAGTCTCAGCTCCGTAATTATATTTTTATAGATTTTAGAAACATTTAAAATGAGTCTATTCTAAATTAGACGTTTCCCGCGGTTTTACTCACGTCCCCTTACTATTATTCGGCGTCTTGGCAGCGTATCGACATAAAACATTCACCATATTTTGTTGGATCTCCAGCGGTACAACAAGTTTGAAAACCTCACTCTATTTCATGCAGTAGTTCTTACGTGATGCGTAATATACCTACAGAAAAAAATAATATTTTGGCTTCTGTTGCTCTAATATAGATCTCCCATATTAGTTTTGCTTCAATGTCTATAATGTATAGACATCGGCCTGTTACAATTTAATTATATTACTATAGAACATAGTGTCGGTTCCATTATTTAAAGAGCCCAAAACAAATAATTTTCGCCACCGACATAATTTTAAGCTACATATTCTACTAGTATTCAATACGCAATAAGTTATTATAATTGCAAATAAATTTCTTTAGATAAATCGCGGGATATCGCGGTGTCGCGTCACACTGGCGCACGGCGCGACATGCGCTTGCGCCGTACGTTGAACATAGATTAATTATTACGACAGATATGTACGGTATATCATTTAGTATTGATTGCATCTTTGACTTATTTGTCATAGAGTTTCATGAATAGCTAGAATGATAATGTCTCTACAAACATACACACACTCAGGCCTTTTTCCCATTAGGCAGAAACTACGGAATACCAGTTACTACGATTCTTGCATACCTTCTTTTGCTACGTCCACATTATTTTTTAGATCTCGTTGATAATAATGATGTAAATTAATTCATCATGTTTCTTCAAATTAATAAGATTAATTAATCTTAATCAACATAACATAAACGCCTGTATTCCCCGAAGGATTAGGCAGAGGTCTACTAATGTACACCCACATTTCGCCGGTATGTTTAGGTCCCATGTAATACGGGGCGAGCGTATTGCCATTAATAAGTATCTATTGCTAGATTCTTGATTTTTAGTTACAGGTTAAGCATAATGGCACAAATATAAATTTTGTATTCGCTTCAAGGCATTTAAATTATTGTCATTTCTATTAAACGACTCACACTAAATAGACAAGTTCAATGTTGCTGTAATGTAAATACTACACATAGATTAAGTTTGGCAGACCATCTTAAACAGTGCGATTGTTCATATGAAATTTTCAGTGTTTTAATAGAAAAAAAAAAAACCAAATTAATTTCCTCCTGCGACTTCAGATCTGGAAGTATTTGGCCTATAACAACGTAAGGAAGAGCTTATGTGGATATTTTGTAAATGTAACATTTTATTTTCTCTATTAGTCTAGTGGTCGTGGCGTAGGCTCTGCTGCTAATGAAAGCCTGGGCTTGATTGCTAGGTGGAGCAGTCTTATTGGGTTTTTCTAAAAAAAGTCTCATATCCCCAAATCTTTAAGGACTTCGTATTATTTCTGTACCTATGTTAAATAAATGATTTCATTGATGACTTAAGCAAGTCAGAGTTTGGATTTGTGCGCGGTTTTTGGCAAAATCGCTCCCTAAAACCTGGGAACTTACCTACATATATAAAACATAATGACAAATTGTGGGTGTACATTAGTACACCTCTACGTAACGGCTAAGAATACAGGCGTGATAGTGTGTTATTAATTATTTGTTTATTTTTAGGTTACCCAACAATTGTTTACACAACATTTCGTCGCGACTTACAGATAGGTATACATTTGCAAGCGTAACAATCACTTATAGGCTAACACCGCAAGCACAGTAAACGGCTTAAATATAAAAAATGAATTATTTTTACAATGATTTAGTTAGTTATGTTAAAAAGGTTAATTTTGCTACATCATATTAGAGGGCTATCTGTTTTAAACTTACTCTATGCGGTAGTCGTCGCCTCTATAAGGCATTAAAGTTTATTGAAGATACGACATATTCCTTCTACTAAATACTATCACTGTATTGTCTATGCCAAATAGATGTTTATGAATATTTATCGCCTCTCAGATACAAACCATTGAACGTAGTTGCAATGACATTGGAACTTATATAATATACTTAAAATGTATTTGCAATTTTGTTATTTTTATTGGTCATAATAGTTTAACGGTTATTAAAGATTTATTGATTATGGAATAGAATAACGGATATTGTATAATGTTTGATCGTAATTATACATTGTCTTGCTTGAGATCATGTAGACATTAGTGCTGAAGCACATCTTGAAATCATGTTTGGAATAATTGCGTGTTAATTGTTTTTGGCCTCAGCGAATAGGCTGCGTACGTTTCAATTGTTAGTAATTGAACTAAATTTATAAATTATTATTGTTTTTCCATTTATTTCTAATAAAACATTTTTCAACACCCTCTAGGAAAAGTTTTTGAGCTAACAAATTGTCCGGTGATTTGTCAGCGTCGAATGCCTGGGTTCTTGTTGCGCGGGCGCACCTAATATGGCTGCCGCAGCTTGACAGTTACACCCGTCCGATTTGGACTCACATCGCCATATATAGAACGTTTCTTTTATTGTCTCCATTTGCTGAGAATTTTTATGTGAAATTTCGGCGTGTTTCCTTTATTTTCTTTGCAATTTTTTCGCTGCCGGATTTCTCTTTAATGTCGAAAATTATGTTTGAACGTGCGGGCTGTTTTCTGTCCACCTGTGGCAGGTGTACATATATGGTAATGGTAAAAATAATTACTTTGATATCATCTTGCGGCGGCCTTTTTAATTATTCTAGGTTATTAAAATTAAATAATTGCATTATACCCAACAATTAAGAACTTTAAAATTGTCTGAATCTTTTACTTATAATTTTAAATCTCCCACTATGGCAAAGCATATCCCAGTTTCTTTGAAGACCACATATTAAATTCAAAAACAATGATATTCAATCTGAATTTCCGACAGGTTTCCCTATTGATCTTTGACAAACGCGTTGCCAGTATTCATAAATCCATATAAGTACATACAAATGCCTGAACTACCAAAGATGGAATCATATTGGACCGAGATAACGGCCTTGTGGAAACACATGAAAAATATTCTCAAGAATAGGAGAACTATGTTTAGTACCGACTTCCAAACATGCTTGAGGTACCGACAGAGATATAGGTACATGTGGAGATAAGATAGTGTCCTATACTAACAGTGATTTAGCTACGCCATTGAGTGTTCCGCGTTCCTGGCTGCGTGATTTTACCGTCGCTCTATCTTGTGCCTTTGATACGGTCCTGCTGGTGTTTGGGAGATCTTATACTAGATACTTTGAATGACAGATAATGCACAGCTTAAGTATTCTGTGGGTATGGAAGCTTGAAATTTTGAACAGAAGGTACCATATATAACGTAGGAGAGCACGGTGGAATTTCGGGTAATTAAAACGAGGGAAAAATAAACAAACTGGGAAAAACGAGATGATGACAGGAACATAGTTAATATCTCATAAATTATTTCTTGCTTAATTCTATTTCATAATAGCATTAAGCAAGAAATAATTTAAAAAAAAACACACTTCGAACTCATGTCGAAGTCGAAGTGTGTTTTGATTTGAAATCACAATAAAATAATTCGAAATTCCAGATACCTTAGTCAATGAATTTATATACTAACCTATATTAAAAAAAAGGATTAAATACTATCCACTATTCTCCAGTTTACAAAACCTTTTTACAATAGAAGATAATTAAATTACCCGCAAGCATAGCGAGTGTAAAGAGTTGCCATGGGTTCATTAATATCACGGTACTTAAGTTCCCATTAAGTCAGACCTCTTAGGTATCGGTCACGAGCCGATGTTTTTTTTAAGATGCCAAGAGTGAAACATGTTGTATTAGTCAGGGTTCTTTATAATTTACTTGTACAGATTAATTTTTTGTATGAGGAATCTTGTTATGCATTAAAGGTTTTTTGGGAATCTGCATTAATTGTTTTACCGGTTTACTGTGGCGAAGGCTCCATACTACTTTATTCTTTTTCGGCTTCCTTTTTGAACAAAAATAAAAAGACAAGGTAAGCTTTTGACTATGGATTACCATTAGTCTTTATCGATGATTTTAGGTTAAGGAAATGAACTTAAAAATAATTAATCGTTGATAGCAATCGAAAAAAAAATTTAGTTAATTACATATTTAACTATAGTTACTTACATAAGAAACTTGCATATTCTGCTAGGATCAGAGGGTAATAATTTTCTTGACATAATAAATAATTTATTCTTCTCAGATGTAAAAATTTTCTTCTACCATCATATTTACAAAAATACATATCTTACGTAACTCTAATTCTACTAATAACCATTTTAGTTTTTTACCGCAGCTTCATTTAAACGTATTCTTCGTATTTAGTTATTATTTTAACATTGTAGTGTTTTTTTTTGTTAATTCTCCTCGGTTGGTTAACGTGATGTATTGTTCTCTGGCTGAATAGAGCTTCAATTCTTGCGTGAAATTTTAAAAGTAGGTAAAATATTAATGTTTGTGTTGTTACCTCGTGTGTTACAGCTGCTGTCAGTATTTTAAAACTTTAATAGTTTATCTACAACTTATTTCACTAAGCTTCTGAGCCTGAGGTCACGTTCGATTCCGATGTTGAGCAAACGATTGGGTATTCCCATTAATATGTCAGTTCGGAGTTCAGATTCTGTCTTTGATTGTATGATTGGCAGATCATGTTTCGAGACAGTGTAGATTTTTGTATTATAATTACCTTTTTTGGATGAACTTTTTCAATAAGTGCTACTCTTCAGATTTTTGCTGTTATTTTAAGGTTAAAAACAACTATCGATTTATTAACAGCAATAAATACTATATAACGGTTATGTATAAGTGGTACATTCAATTTACTAATTAATGGATTTAAATATATGCAACAGCTAGAATTTATAGTGCAGAGATACACTGGATGCGCGTGCTATTGACTTATTTCTTAGACTAGAAATTAGAGGGCAATGCGTGTCCAAACAACACTTAAAAAATAGATTTTAGCTGCCTCAATGGTAGCTACACCGATTTAGTCATTCAAAAACTGTTGTATTAGTCAAAATAAGATAATTAGGGAAATAAAACATAGCCTGCAAAATTTAAAAATTGTGAAAATCCGCAAATGCTTTTTCTGTTTTTTTTTTTAGATTAAATGTTAGAAAGCAGGAGTCCCTTCAACAACTTCCCTTTTGTTTTATTATATCCATTCTATAGTTCTTTGTACTGAGCTTAATAACCATAAAGGTTTGCGCCCATACACCGCCTTGTATTGTAACTCGGTGCATCCCAACGCTTAGAGCGAGCAACCGGTCGCAGTCGCACCGGATTAACCGCGACTCAACTGATGTTAAGATGAGCCGATAGCAACCGATCGCTATCTGATCACTAACGTGCCGACTGCGAGGTTAATTGCCATATCCTTTACTCTTAACCCTGTACAAAGGAATTCCAACCTTACACATCAGTAATTTAAACTAAAAATCGGTAAGCATCGGTGATTTTGGAGTACATTTCGAGAGGATCTCGTAAGTTGTAATTTGAAATCAGTTTTGAGTGTAATAGAGATTGGTATACGATGACCCTTATAAATTATATGGTTATTAAATCGATATAAGATGTATAAGCGGATTAAGTAATAGAAGAAAGAAGTAAGTAAGATTAAGTTATACAAGAAACAGTATTCAATAATCATGATAAAGGTAAATATGAAAGGTTATATAAAATAACATTACCTACCTCAGTGGTGTTCAAGTCAAGGACAGGGTAAAGTAACATAAGGGTGGGCCTATGTCCAGCAGTGGACTGATGAGAGGCTGATGATGATGAAGTGGTGTTGACAGCACTGGATTGTAATTTGTTTTACGTGGTCGGGTTGAAAGTTGTAATAGGAACTTTCTCAAGGCATCTTGATTCCATTTTCTTTTCACAAAGACCTGAATTTTCTAATCAAAGAAAATTTCTAGTGAAAGAAAAATTCGATCTCAGGCAGGGTTTGAACCTTCGTCTCTCTGGTTAAGTACACCAGACGCTTTGCCAACTAAGCTACCGAGACCACTGCCTGTGATGTCGAATTTCTCTTCCACATTCTACGTCTTGAGGCGACGTCATTCTCTTTTCTTAAATAGTAGAATCTTTCTGTTAGGGTTCGTCTTTTATTAAGGGTGCATTTAAAACTTTCACTACTCTGCTATCCCTACCTTTTTGAGGTCGAAAGCCTTTGTACAGCAGAGGGACAATTATCATAATATTAATTAACCTCCGAATCATCAATCAACTATCATAAATATTCATACTATTACGTACCTACTTCATCGCATAATACTATTATTTACTATTCTCATTTAAATATATTTGCTTCAGTCATATTTAATCAATTGATATTATTTACTATTGTGTACTTACTTAAGTCATTTCCTTATTGCTATTTGCCTTGAGAGTTCGTTTCATGTGTAGTTCGATCCGTTTCCTATGCGCTGGCGCATCCATGTTATAAATAGAGAGATGAGCATTTCCTGTGATTGGCTTCTGTCGTGAATGCAGAATCTCAACTTATTTACTTTGAAATGTTTATTGGCAGCATTTGTTATTAGCAGATATGTAGGTACTTATGGGTTTACGATCCCGAAGGCTGGAGGCTCTCGTAGAAAGATTTTTAGACGATGGTTATCCTCATGGTGTTCTTACTTATTATAACCGTTTATAATATTACCATTATCTAACCGGTCCCTATAGAAGTCTATGGGGGAGGCCTTTGTTCAGTAAAAAACCACTTTTAGCTGATATGATGGTGATGATGATGATGATGAATCCCATTCACGCCGAATGAATGCCATTATCTTACGCCGGTTCTATTAATGGAAACAGCACAAACTCAGACAGCTTGGATTTAGAACGTAATCATACGATATCGTTTTGAATCTAAGCTAGGCAAACACAGCCGCGGGCAGTGCTGTGAGTTAGGAAGTGACGACGGACTATTCTGTACGCTATAAATACCCCCATTGTACCCCCCGGCAAGCACAATAAACTGCCTAAGAGTATGCCTGTTTGATATTAAGAATATAGGGAATGTGTATGTGAGAACCAAAACCCGAAAGAGTATTTTCTTGAAATTGCGTAGTCCAAGTCGCACACACAAAAATAGACTTAACCTAACTCTAATCTATACTAAGGAATAATAATATGTATAAAAGGGGAAAACTATATTTAATAATTAAATTTTAGAATTTTCAAAATCGGTTCAGTAGATCTGCTGAACCGCGCGATTTTGAAAAATCGGTCATTTTAGTTAATAGTTAATCTGAGATTTTATATATACTTTTTTATAATTATATTAGTTGTTCATCAACCCCATTATTTTCCCACTACTGGGCACGAGCACACACTAGCTTACTGCGGATTGGCAGACTTCACACACCGCAAGCAGGTTTCCTGACGATATTTTCTTTCACCGTTTTAAGCGAGTGATAATTATAATTATTAATGCGAAGTTGAGTAGGTACGTAAACCAAATGCCTTAGATTCGAACTAGAGATCTACGAGTCTCATGATCATATCACTGAACTATCACTTCTTCCTATTAACATACTTATCAGTTAATTGTCTAGAATCATTGAAATTGGATTTTATTAAGACAAGCAAAAGCGACAAGCTAGAAATTTCAACATAAATTCTACTATTCCTTTTCCCCAAGCACAAATATCAATGCTCAATTCATTCTAGTTCGTAACGACGGCCAATTTGTCCCCCAGTTCGCTGAATGCGCCTTATATCTGCGGCCATTATATGTGGGTACTAACGAATTGTTATTGCGGACGCCGCTTCGCCTTTATTGGCCTTTGTTCAAGTTTTTTAGGTCTAGACTTGGTCTAGGTATAACTACAAATTGTGCAATTATGTGAAACAGAAGTTATGACTGTAATTTATAATGTCTTATTGTCAAATGGTTATTGTTTAAGTTTTATGTGATTAGGATATTTAAATAGGAGTTTCCGTTTTGACAATATGAGGGGCACACGGCTAAGTAACCTTGCTAATCAATAATTTAATCAAGGTTAAGCAGCGGTCACCCTAGGCATTGTATTTTCGACATTTCACAATAGGAATATCAAATTGGAGAAAAAAATCTACTTTAACAGCTTTATTACAAACAACTCGCATTCCTTTCCGGTATCCATTGATCAGTGATGCGCAAGCGCATTGTATGCAGTGCACGCGTCGACCCTTCACGGTATGGCGCGCACAGTTCAGAGGGCGTGGTCGCTAAGCGTCATTGTTCCGCGCAAAACCTATGATTATGGTCATATTACACTTGATCGAAAGTCTGAACTTGGTAAATCTTGAAATGGCGTGACAAACCCCATTACTATCTGAAGACTAGTAGCCTAGTTGTCATCATCTGACCTTCGCTTCCAACTTACTAGATAATAGCAATGACTTTCAATTTACATGCATTCTGCGGATCGAAACCGTCTTGGAGCACGAATGTTGAATAGCCACCAAAGTTTAATCTTGCTAATCCACCTGTTGACATCATTGTCTTTCAGCTACGATTCACGAAACTCAAATATGACCCCTATGTATTAAACAAAGCTCCATTCCCGGCCGCGCTTGCGCATTGTAAGCCGCGCACGCGCCACACCGTCACGGAGTACGCGCAAAGTTCAGGGGGCGTGTCCCGCGAAGCGATATTGTTCGCCGCGAAAGTTCTAAGTACTTGTAATTAATGGGATTCTGTGAACTATATTTAAGGGTATTTGTTATACAGAGGTTTCAGTAGTTAGGTAAGACTAGAATATTTGAAGATTCCTTTATCTTTGAAAAAAAAAATACATATAATATTCATGTTGTCTAGGGTTTCAAAAGAGTAAAGAGTTTTTCTGAAGCGTTTATTTGGTCTGTTTTGAAAATATTCTACAATAAGCTCTTGGCTTGTTGAATTTTTATTGGGTGAAAGAGAAACATCCTATCAAAATGCTCTCCTATTCTTGGTGTTTATACAGTTATACTTAACTAAGGATTTTTTAGTACACACGCCGTAAAAGCACTCGATGTCATACCAAGTATTGGCGTTTCCAAAACTGAGTCCTATAGCGTTCTCATTTTAACTAAGAATACTGATTCTAATATGATCAAGGTATCCGTTTCGTTACCCGCCGGATGCAGGCTCCATAATAAATTACATCTGATATTATCAGCCGTGGCGTGAAGATTGCTATCAGCTGCTACATGGAGTTCAGCCTCAAGTTACTGTTAGTTCATAACACCTTGGCCACAAGAATCTGATTGTGTCATCGATTCTAATATATAGCGATGATCAATTGACAGACTTATGTCAAATCTTACATACCATCATGCCCGTATTACCAAAAAGGTTAAGCAAAAGAGTACCAATGTACACGCTTCGCCATGAAATAGGGAACCTTTTCCAAATTCAAACTCGATAACACTTTGCTTTATATGGGAATGAAGAAGGTCCATAAAATAATGCTTAATGATACATCTAGATATTTATGAGAGCGCATGTGGCGACCTCTGGCGGCTAATTTCCTTCCTGGCGCAGATAACAACGTTCATTGTGTAACTGATTTATTATTTGCTAGCCCTGCCCTTTGCAGAAACAATTAAGGCCAAGTTATTGAGAAAGGAAATGGTGTATGAGTTTGTTTATAACTTTAATAGGATTCTCAGAATACACAAATAGTTTTAGGGTTGTTTAAAATATTTCTTTCAAAACAAACACACCAATGATTACCTATAAATTTGTTATAGTAAATTAAATATAAATTCTCTTTTCTGTATCGATAGGAAGAGTACCTAATTTAGGCTTGAATAAAATTAGTTACTGTTCCACAGAATATCAAAGTTGCAATGCCACCGGGATCCGTAGCTTTTAAATAAGTTTCCCAGAGATTAATGACAAGGAATCTTTTACTTGTTAGTTTTATATGCCATCTTTTTCATTGGGCATAAGACCTAATAGCTTCAATTCTGGTTGAAAGTTAGCTTGTCAATTTACTGGGCAAATGAGACTTAACAACTGAGGTTTCAAGATACCACTGGTTTTGCTAGCGTCTATAGGCTGCAGTTGTCTCTTACCAGGCCCGATTGTTTGACATCAACAATAAAAAAAGCTACAATAATCTAACCACCATCTACTATCGCATAATGATTGACCTACATACGTGCAGTTGCATCTATATATGTGACTAACGGCTCGATCCAAACACAGTACAACAGTTACAGGTCCAAAGAAACACCACTATTAGGTCCTTGTATAGAAGTTCCTAGTACACCTTCATTGAGTAACGGTGAGGCCAGTAAGTGTTCAATTAGAGGGAACAAGGATTGAAGTAAAAACTTTAAAGAGCTAAGTATAGATGAGCTAGTATTGGCTGGGGACGCAGAGGTTGTGACACTGGATGTGGTTACTAAGATCTGATTATTTATTAGGCTTGTGGGCCCAAATGTTGCCCAATATTGTACTTTCTTTTTTACTTATTGCTATTTAAAAATAATCAATACTAATATTTAGCCTCTTAAACTTCGTGTGTCAAAAGAAAGTTTACAGTGAACTTGCACGCTCTTAAGAAATAAATTGTGTCTTTTGCGTCTTCAGTACTACCTATATTGTTTAAAGTCAAAACATTATCACTAGGATGATATTGCTGTTGATGAACAGCTTGACTTAAATTACTGCTAGGTATAATCATATTGGGCTCTGTGGCGTTCATTTAAGAGGCCTACGTCTAGCAGTGGACGAATACGGGCTGATGATGATGATGATAATCATATTACGAGTATATCTTCTAGCATAATCTAACAATCTCCCTTTGGTTTGCCAGTTTCAATCCAATTTAAAACGGTGTAGGAACGAAATTATTTAAAACGTTATAGAATTTTATTCAGACATTAGCTGTGTTTAAATAAAACCAATCAGGTGAAAACAATATTAATAACCAGTAAAATTCATAAAATACTTCGTTTCTTTAATAAATATCTTTCAAAACCTTGCCATTAGCAGTAAACATGTTCAAATTTACCGCCATATTGATTTAGGCCACACTTCGTTACGAAATCATCTTGAAATATGTTCACTCATTCATTCATTCCGAATAATGCACTCGACCCACTAAATATGGACGACAAGATGATTCATCTCCTTTTAAATTAAGAATAGCTGCAAAATGCGTGCGCGCACGCATATGTCACACATTGTAACGGTTTTATGAGTACTGTCATATTGTGACTATAATTTTTTATGTAAGTGTGGTTTATGGTCTATTCGGTATTGTGACCTTTTGTGACGTTGTTGCTTTTTTTTCAGTTTTTAATTTCATCAATTACTGAGTCATTGTTGGAAAATAATAATCGTTATAAGAAGGAGTAGTATTTTCCCAATACATATTTTGTGTCATTGTGCTTTCTCACGTGTTATGACAAAATCACACGAAGTCAACTCTTGTCTTGATAGATACCTTGGATGAGGAGTTTTCAACTCTTAGAGAGGTCATGTGAGTTGAAAACAAAAATAATTATAATAATTATTATAGGTACTCTCACCGAATAACGTAGCATAAAAAGACAGTCATACTATCTGGCTTATATCCTCAAAAGGATAGGCTGAGGTGTTGATTATAACTGCTGTACACACCACATAGTTGGTAAGCCTATTGACATAAGGATACAAATCCAAACTCCGTACTGCTTATGAAATTTAGTGGAGAAATCCTATAAAACTTTTTTCGACTTAGTGATCATACCCAGGATTTACGCTTGGCGGCTGCGCTTGCAACCATTGCACTAATATAACCACACAAATTACATCTATTCTAGTACCATCTTCCTCTGAGTTCATCCAGAGTGGGTCAACAACATTTTCTTTCTATCATCTAAAAACGATGACCGTTTGAATGCAGTTGATTTTCGAGAATCCCGCGCCGCACTGTTTAGGGAGAGTGCGAGAAAAAGCTGCTATCACAGGTGCGCCGGCGCAGCCAACGGTGCGACACTTTATATGGGATAGCCGGATCCCAACGTACCCAATACTTTAGATAATTGAAACCAGTCAAATGTCTTCTTAAGTCTTTCAACAGTTTTAATGGATGGGCCTATTCCCAAATATATAAACAGAGGTTCACGCCATAAAAATGTAAATGTGAGTAAGTACTATGTAGGTTAGTTTTAACTTTATGATTTATAATAAAGTTTTCTGTCAGTTTTGTGTATTTCACATAACCTACGCAAATGTTTTGCTGATCTAGTATCGTTCAACTCAACAGGGTGAGTTGAGTTGAACGATACATAAAAATGGATGACATACACGATGACTGATGTATGCGTGCCGTCAGTTAAGACAGGTCAACTCAAAGCTGCTATGGCTCCTTCTTGAAAAGGTCTGTTCAGATTTTGCCCTACATTGGTGAAATCGGGCTGTGAATGATAAAGATCTTTTTCAGGAGAGTAGATAGAAAAAGAAATAAAAAAAAGTTACAAGGGGCAAATTTATAGGTGTTAGGGGCACAACTTTAAGTAATAGAGCACTATTGCCATTAATTAGATAGAGATCCAAATGCAGAGCTCGACGATCCACTAGAGCGTCAATTGGTCATATTATTATTAGCCTATTATATCTTAATGTGAAATAGCAATTAAGTTAACCGTTAGGGAATAATATCTTACAAATCTGAACAATAAACCTCAACCATTAACCCTATTGTATACAAGCAACTCTACTTACACTGCTCTACACCTAGCGTGATAGTAACGATAACCACTATCCATTACGATCCTCAAGATAATACCGAAACAATCGTTGTCGAAAGCGGCAAACACTTAAAACCGATTATGTGCGCCCGCGCAGCGAACTTACCACCTAAGGCCGGCTGTACACGATATGTAAGTGGAATGCACTGTTCACACGTAAGCATGTCGCGATTTATGTTGTTTACTTTGAACAAAGGAGGCCCGGGAAGTGTGGATTCGGCCTTTTTGGAAAAGAAAAAAGAGTTTGCGGTTTTTTAGGCGGTAGAATTTTTGCCGATAGAGAGGACAGTAAATTTCGCGTTAATGAATGTGCAACGGTAGTCCTTTGTCTTTAAGATTTATCAGTTTGGTGGAGGAACGTGTGGGGTTTTTCCAATAAAAAGAAACTGGTACCTTCTTACCTCTTTCCTGAAGGACTAAAGAAGCTAAAGAGGAGAGTAATAAAGTACCTATGACTTAACGGCAGATAGAAATGCAGAGCATTATAGTACACAGCGCATACGGAACAACGTTACAATTGTATATGCCCGTTTTAAAAGCACCACCTTATTATAAAATTACGGCTTGTCATAAGCTTAGGCTAGGCTTTTGAGTTGGATAAGAGGCAGGTCTCCCCGTCACGGTCGTAGCGAATATCGAAAATCCCATGGCCGCGATTGTAGGGCAAGTTTAGGCATGTGCAGATTTGGCGGTACAAGTCCGATATACCGTGCAGCCTCCCTAGATAACAGATGATCCATGACGATTTTCTACCCCACAAAAAAGATTAACACGATATTTTTTAATTAAAATAACTGCATCCAAACTAGGAAAGGCTCTCAAAAATTTATATCAACGTCTTCCACCAGATAATGTTATGTTATGTTAACATCTTATGATCAGACACTGCTCCCTGTCAACAAAGTAATTTTACTTTCAAGCTTCGAAGTTCGCACTTCCTTTCACAACTTCAGTCTACTTATACTCAGTTCAAGATAAAGTAGGTAATTTACATTTCCGCAATTATGTAAGAGATCAACACGTTGCAAGATGTAGTGCTGACTCATTCGCACAAGTCGCACGCGCATCCGTTTAGAATAATACCACTTTCCTTGAAGAAACACCTGGTTTTGAATAATCATAACATTTGTAAGTATTATTTGCATATGTTCGAATGAGCACGTTTTATGAGTTCTATTTTGTAATGTCATTGTGTTATATGTCGATCGGAGTAAAATAGGTATCTATTATATAATAATGAAGGTCAAAGGGAATCAGAAGTTGATGAAAATTATACAACTTGAAAAGACTAAGTAAATGATCCTGGAAGTAGTTGAGATCTTATCGAAATTCGTAATTTTCAAATCGGTTCCTCTTTTTGGACGATTGAAATTTCGAGGCGTCCTTAAGAGTGTCCCTTGATGGTAGCGATTTATTTAAGACGTCTTCCGTTAGGATCAAAGATCCCACAACGGTAGCGAAAATCCAGGATCGTCAGGATCAGGGGAGTCCGTCAAAGGTATGGAAGATCCAAGTTCCACTTACTTCATTTTACCGTTACCGATGAGCAAGCATGAATATAGGCCAAGTATTGTTATCTCTACAGCAAAATACAAAATCTCGAGTTTTCTCAATAAATTTTACACTTGGGAGAAGCATTGTCATCACAAACGCCTATTGGTACTTATTCCCCGCTCGGTTGACACGAGTCCGTAATATCTACATATTACAATAGTCTGTTGTTTGTAGTTGTAAATCAAACAACATTGACATGTGCTTGGCTGGCGTGGAGCTAAATAATGTTGTTTGACGTTTTAACAGTGCATGATGAAATGTATGAAATGGTCTGAGTTAAGAAAATTAGAGAGATATGGTATGTTGTCTTGTTACGGCAGTAAGCTCAATAATAATTATATGTAGGCTTATTTGGATTGATAGCAAGTGATTGAAGCTATTTTCTTTGAAAAACCTTCAGACATAATTATGGTGGTGGTGGAAAACATCGCGAAATGCCTACTGCCTGAAATTTTCTTGACCTTGTTAAGTCTGCCAACCCGCACTAGACCAGCGTGGTGATCCCCTACCCCTCTCATTCTGAGAGAAGATACATGCACAGCAGAGGGACATTATTATACTTCGATGATGATTGAAGAGTTTTACTTCTTGGAAATGTATACCTATACACATTTACTTATATTAATAATTATTTTATTGACAAAATTGGTTCGACTTTCTTCGACAAATGTGCCCCATTGTAAAACATGTAGCAACATTAACAACACAACGTTACAAGTAAGTAGTTCAAACTTAATATACAATGTCCGCAGTTTCTTTGCTTTGCGGAAACTACAAATGTAGTTAAGTTGTATGCGACATGACTTGCGGTTGTTTTTATTGCCTCTAAACGTCAACAAGGACATATTTCATCGGAATAAGACCGTAATACCGTCATAACAGCAACTGGGAACAGCCTAACTACATTGTCTGTCAGTGAAACATAGTCTCTTGATCAGGAGTTATTTTAGAACCCGTGTTAGTTTACTGTTTGGTTACCTTAAACGGTAGTTTAAATCTGGTGTACGGCATGAAATATGATTGGCTGTAAGTTGATTAATTATTTCTTTAACGGTGCAGTAAAATAGACCCAATACAACCTTCATGCTTAATGTGTCACCATAAAGTTTAACATCTGTGAAGTCTGGAAACACTAAGCTAGCAGAGCAGAAAAGCTTTGAATGGAGAGACGAGGCAAGGCTACGAGAGGACATGTTAAAAAAAACATACAGTCAAATTGATAACCTCCACCATCCTGAAGTCGGTTGAAAAAATATAATATAATTTAATTAATAATACTATAATTCACATTGATTGTTAAGGATATGCTGTGGGTTTTACATAATTTCGTATCAATTGATTAGGCTGTGGCCTTTCGTAGATCTTTTTTGGAGTGCGAGTATATTGGTGTGATAAAATGGTGATGGTTAATGGTTAGATGAAACGAGGTTTGGTAAATGTCTGATGGTCAATTAACTAAATGTTTAGGTCGGGTTGGAACTGCTGACTGTTGACGTCAGTGAACTATACTTTGTACACCGACTAAAAACCCCACTTGCCATTCCTTAGTCGTTTCCATGACAGGCTGTGATTCAGCAATAGCTGTGAAGAAATGATACTCATGGGGTAAACATTATATGACGTAATATTTAAACACATCTTTAAAAAAAAAGAAAGATATTATAGACAGTGTTTGTTATAATAGTATTCTATATCTAAAACCAAACCCATTACAAGTCGGTTATCGTAACAGCACCCGACCTATGTTCTACATGGAACTTCAAAAGCAATGACTGTCAATAACGTTTAAAGAAAGAAATTATTACCCAAGCTCTCCAGCAATTGGCACAGCCGGTGGCCCAGATTTGTTACCAGAATAAGAGTTTGGAGAGAATGTGGGTTAAATAGGCCTTAGAAATGACTCGTGGTCGGCTGATGTGACGAAGAAAGGTCGAAGGAAATTAGCTGTAGGAAAGTAGGTTGTTAGACCTATGCTCAAATACTGTAACAATGTTAGTACACTATTCAGTTTTAGGCATGACATTGTTTTTATAATTTGTTGAAGGCGATTTTGTTGTTAAAAGTTTTTTTATGTCTAATTTTTTTGTGGCGAGTGCTTTAATTTTCAAAATTGGTTCGTAATTTCCGGAGAAATCGGTGAACATAGGTACATACAATCCAACATAGAACTTCTCCTTGTTTGCAGTCGGTTAAAAAGTATGTATGATTTAGCCTAGTTTAGTTAAGAAAGGTTAACAAGTGAGTTGGTACAAATAAAAACGTAAATAGGTATAGGTACCTACTAGGGAAAAATATTCAGACGCTATTCAATAATGTGCTAACATGAATGTGTTTTGGTATAAAAAAGGACAATGCATAATCGGCCTATAATGTTCCTAACTACTGGGACACAGGCCTCCTCTCGGTGAGAGGGAGTTGGCCGCAATCCACTACGCAGGTCCTTTGGTAGATGTCACACGTATTGGAATTTTCAGTTCCAGGACATGCCGGTTTCCTCACGATGTTTTCCTGCACCGTTTTTGGAGCAGTGGTGATGAATTATTAACACAAAATAAAGCGCTTGTCTGGTTTCGAACCTACAATTTTAAAGTCACTGCAGTTACCACTGGGCTACCTACGCTCCACTAGTAGTATACCATCACGCCTGTATTCCCCGAAGGGTTAGGCAGAGGTGTACTTAATGTACACCCACAGTTCGCCGGTATGTTTGGGTCCCATGTAATAGGGGGCGAGCCTATTGCCATTCACCGGGCACAAATCGAGACTCCGAGCTGCTACTGGGAATTTCATAGAAATACCCAATAACACTTTGCTCGACCTGGGGATCGAACCCAGAACCTCTAGCGTAGCAGTCGCGCTTAGGACCACTAGACTAATGAGGCAGTCAATCAATTTTCAATATTAAAAAATATACAATAATAAAAATATTAATAAATAACACGTTCTTCCAAAAGATGAACAAACTGACCAACAGACATATCCTCTTCATTAAATAATGACGTTTTTAAAACAACACCATCTTGTTCAAATACTAAAGCAAATAAAGTTCAACATATGAATATTCAGAATCGGTCAATGACTAAGCGACCGACGACTTAAAGCCACGGATCTTAACAATTTTTCTCTTTGTTCGCTTCTTGAGCAAACAGCTGATTCACACACGAGACTCAATGATCCATTCACCTTTAGAATGCTAATAAACTTAAGTATTTATTAGTAAAAATAAAACTACAACTAATTCAATAACATATTTACTTATTAGACCTCTTACAGAACCTTATCTTGTCTATACAAGATAAGGTTAAGATTCGTTTGAAACAAAACCTTAACATACATGAATTTCACAATTTTCTTTTCAATAGAATGACTTGTATATTGGGTCTCTTTTAGAAATTGTAATATTATGTATATTTTTTAATTACTGACGTTATTTGCATTTAAAACTGCATATCTGTAACTAACGAGGAGGCTGTACAACAAATTACCTTTAACTAAAAGCCAAATAAAAATAACCGTTCAAATAGTAATTTCGATCTTACTATCAAAACTTAATCTGTTCGTATGAGGTGTGACTATGGCATTGCGGCTTAACTTTACCGAAGGTTTTACGATGTTCGAATGCTTCTCGCATTGGTCACTACTTCGTTAGTGAGTCATGCTTACAGATTTTATCGCGAACGTACATATATCACGAAGTTGATCGCAGGTAATTAAATTAAAAAGGGACGCATCAATTATAACTGTCAAATTCAAATGACATAAGCTGTCATGTTTTTGCGGGAACATGTATTTTTTATGCTTTTATTAAATAAACTTTTGCCCGCAACGTCACGTGGAAGAATAAGTACTTAATCGTGTAAATCTATAAATGAGACATTGATGCGGAGATGACAAAAACCAACAGAATACAAAATGAAAATCTATTCAATAGATTTTGCGCAAGCCTCTTACAAGTAGGCGACATTAAGGAGAACATTAATAGGACATTTACATGCTGCAAAAAAAATGAAATCAAGTGATCAGATAGATTGCCTGACTCTGGATTTCCACCAGACTCATAATGTAGACTGATTTGCACGAGACCAGTATTCATGAATTAAAGACACACGCACATTGTACCAGTTTACGCAAGAGCGGCTATTAAAGACCGAATGTTAGCCGATGTTTTACGACGGTATCAATGGGTAATAAAAGCGGGTATAGTGGGCCGCTCTGACCCCAATGAGAACTACTCCGACGTCAGCCAGTACATCAAGAAGTAGTTTTGACGGGAAACTTGAATATAGTGATCTATGGTTTCTCTGGTCATGTAGGTTGGTACCTACATGACCAGAGAAACCATAGATCACACCATAGATCATTAAATAGTTATGTCGTTACAGTCGCAATAACTAACAAAAATAATTTGACAATATCTTGTTAAAAATTCGACAATTAGGCTTCAGCATCATGTCCCGCTGGTGAACACGGGTTTCCTCTTAGTGAGAGTTAGGCTATAAGTCCACCACGCTAGCCACGAGCTGTGGGTTAGCAGACGTCTTGCAACGTCGTCGTATATTAAGAGAGTCGATAAACTCGACTCTTTCGAGAAAGATTGGGTCGCTAAAACGTCAGATAAGGTGGTTTGGAAAGAAGGAAGGGCGGCCTTTGCCCAGCAGTGGGACGGACTGGGCTGGAATAATTATAATAATAGTAACAATAACGCACAATTGCACATGATTACAAAAAATCTGAGGTGCGTTCCTTGGATTCGAATTCGAGACACACGACTTGGCAGTCATAGCACTAGGTAATCAAACCAGTTCGTGAAAAAATATGGATTTTATTGAGAATACAGCTGGAATTAAACTGCAAGTAAGGTTTTTATACGAGTCCGACAAATGCGGACCTGCGGAAGACCATAAGGATTTTATACACAAAAAAATACATTAAAAAGCTTCTGTTGCATCATCTGCATGATAATCACTACTCGATATTATCGCAGCGAACTAATAATACCGGATGTTACAAATTAAACTAATTGATACCAGCTTCCAAACCGGGTCTTCCAATGCGGTGACACTATCACTAAAAGTACCATAATATTTATGTAACGACTATGCAGTAAAAATAGTTCTAGTGAAATAATATCACGCGTCGCACGGTAGTTTCCGCCAGATGGCGGTGTGTTTTCCATAATGTTAGTTTGTTCTTTATTAACACGGGCGGCGCGCGCGCATGCAACTGTTTTCTTTCCATTTTGAAACATGTAGGGTTGTCGATGTTAGAATTTGGGGTGTTTCGAGAACGAATTAATTGAATATTGGTATTGTTAAGTATCTATATGTACCTACTACTACTTTGGCATACAAACTAAAATAACTAAACAACTAACATAAAATAGGAGGTGTGTGACTATTGACATACAGATTTTCTCCTAGTTTACGAGTCAGAGGGTTCATAATATTATTTTGTAACAATATTATGTCAATAAGGTTTTATTATACGTATAATAAATTATTATTGATTTTATTTGCAACGTGGCCTTGTCAGTACCGGATTATTTAACAGCGTTTTTAGATTCATTTAAAAAAAAAATTTAGTTCGGAAAACTGTGATTGACAGAACTGTGATTGTTCGTATGAAGAAAGAATATTAGAAAACATAAAGCATGCAAGCATGACCTTATTGCTAAAAACCAAAAAAAAAGTGAAACGGAAAATCATACAGAATCAGAAGACCATTTAATTGAGGGCTTTACTTACCTAAATTATTATTATTATATTTTCTCTTGTGATAGACAACCCTTAATCCCTGTAAAGGATTACAGCACTGACGCGTGTTATTACAATATTACAGTCTTACAGTTAAAATTAACTGCCGAACGGTTTTCAAGTTCATAATGTTATACTGTATATATAATTCTCGGTTACCGTATGGTAACCGAGAATTATTTTCAGGGTATTATTTTTAGTTTCATGTATTGTGGATTCAGACTCATTAGTCTAGTGGTCCTAAGTGCGACTGCTACGCCATCTCTAGCGTAGCAATCACGGAGATAGAAATAACGTTTTCGTAAATCGATCTCCAGGGGGTCTAGACAATGTCAAATCTTCATTATCGATGACGACGTTCGATGTCAAAAATGTATGGATTTGACATAATTTCATCACGTGACATATCGAAAGATTACGCCAATTCCTACGAATAAATAATACAATTCAATACATTTCAGATTAATCTAACTTCGTTTTCGATATGGAAATATAACATTGTCTAGGCCCCCAGGTCGAGCAAAATGTTCTTTCTAAGAAACAGCTTGGAGATAGATATAAATTTTCTAGTAAAAGAAACATGAACATTTCGCATTATTTAATGCTAAAAAATAAGCAACAGCTTGGAGGTTGGATTTGTGCCCGATTATTAGCAATAGGCTCGCCTTCTATTAGAAGTGATCTAAACAAGTCAAAGCACATCAAGTTACCACAAAATGTCAAATATTCTCAGTTGATTTTGAACTTTATCTTCAACAATTTAAGGTTTTAATTCATTTGGAGAAATTTGTCAGTTTTGTATATCTTGACCTGCTGGCGACTGTACTTTAGAACACCTCTGCGTAACACTGTTTCATAAAATCAGTTACAAAAGAAGCCCCGATTCATGGTTTATGGTTCTGCCCCACTGTCAATAAACTTTGAATCCTCAAAGTGCTCTTACTCAGAAACTATTTTTTCTTGTTCCCAGGCTTGCGCTCCCCGCTACGTTTCCTTCGTATCAGCTAAGCTGAACCAGCGGGACCCAGTAGGCACCTGCTTCGTAGCCAACTCACCGGACCTCAACGACGTCAAGGAGTTCTCTCCGTGCCGAACATGTAAGTATCATGATAGCTAAAACTATGGAGACACGGATGCTAATGCATGCGTGCATGATTTCAAGCTCATAATTCTTGCCTTTGGTGGAAGTTATCAGATCGTTAAGATTATATATACTTATAATAATTAAGTATTGTGTTATGTATTGCAATATTTATTGTATTAATATGGTGAGTGTTACAAATTTAACAATAATTTTATACCTACTTATATTAGTACCTATCTACATAAGTATGTATCAATGATTTTAAAATTTGCTGCAACACTGAAGAAGCAGGGCAAAACAGTATTGTTGAAAAACATACATAAATTACTGGTCTGCCACGAAAAAAATATTTGATACTAATTCCAAACGATATTGTACCTACCTTACACGAGGTAAGAACATCAATTCTTATGTAAACATTTTTACAACTATTTTTCAATATAAAATCGCAACAGCACAGTCATATCGCGCAAAGGGCGCCAAAATGGAGCCATAATGGCGCAACAACAATGGCGGTCATGAAAGCGCGCGAAAACCAACTCACTTCCGCCGGTAATGGCGGCAAGGGAATTAGCGTGACGAGCCTCAGGCACTGAACGTGATTTACGACGGCATTTTTCTGTAAAACGATAAATTTAAGGGTCACGTTACGTTACACAAAAATATTATGTATTGTGCTTTGATGGGTTTTTGAAATGTAAACTTTAATATGTATTTGCGATCGCCCGCATCGTGTAGGGTGGCAATACGTGAATCATTTTAAACGGTATTCCAATCTTCTTTGATATGATTGGTTGCCAAAGTTTGGTCAAAATCAAATGTTCTATTTAATTAAATTAGGCCATTGTACAGGTATTTTTGTCAAGTCCTGTAAAGAACTAGATGCATTAAACCAATAGTTATAAAATAAATATGAAACATAACACAATCACTCATAGGAGATGAATACAGTGGGATGCGCTCCTGGCAACAGTATTCCAATGATACTTATATTTTTTTAATAAGCATGTCTATTTTTTTTTCGAACAGCTAATTTTAATATTTTTTGTCTAAATATTATATTAAGTATTACATAACATACTTATACAGTATGCATACTGGTTTTACATTGGTTATTTTTGGTAAAAATGATATTTTTTATGATTATCTCGGTGTAATTATATGGTGTGCAAAGCATATTTTTTTATCTAAATTCTGCGCATAAATAACTGTGTATGCTTTGTTTAGGGCACCGATCAGTGGACGAGGGTGAGTATGTTCTGAGGTAAAGTTCGATGTGTAACGCACCTGTCGACCAGTAGAAACTCATTCACTTCATCTTATAATTATTGATAATGTTGATCCATCTCATATAAAGATCAGTTGTCTTAAAAATGCGGAAATGTACAGACCTACCCAATATTTCGACAGAAACATGCAAAATTCAAAGCAATATAAAAGGAACAATATTGAATATTTTAAATTAGAACACATACAGTTTATTAAAATTAATATAACGAATTGGCAACCCTAAGTACATATTTTGTTGATGAATACAGGGTGGGAACAACTTGATTAATAATACAATTATTTAATAATAAAAATAATGTTTTAAATATTACCTAATTTCCATTCGTAGACTGTAACTTCATTGTTATTTTATTGTGCATAGAATCTTAATCTTAATTAATTAATTTAATTCGGATCACCTATCTTCTTGTAACCAATATTTATTATCTCAATAACATGAGTCTATGTGCATGTATCTAAGTCTAAATTGTATATGTCCTGTGTCGTAATGTGTATTAATATGTTTATAATAGTAAATGTGCACACTCAATTTCGGTTAGGACTTAGGACAAATCTAGATAAAGTGCGTCTGCGTTAAGTTGCACGGATAATTCCAATGTCTAGATTGGAATAAATAATAATAATTTACCGATTAAGGTAGGTTTTCGTAAGAAAAAGGTTTTAATATTGTCATGGAATGCACCCTGTATATAAACTGTCGTGTCAAATAAAATGCATCGACATGTAGAAGTTCTGTGCCTAAGGATGGTGCTCAAGCAGCGATCATTTCAAGAAAATAGAATTTATACTTTCATATCATACGATTACGATGCTAAATTCCTTCTCTAGCAATGATAACATCTTGAGTGCCATTCTTATGGGCTTAAGTGTATAATTCATCACGGTTCCATATTGATTATTAATTGATATGTTTTAAATTCGCAGCCAGCCACGGGCAGCGCAAGACTGGCATGTGTCAGGCCGGTTTCTCCGCCGCTATATCGAAGGTAAGTTTTATCTAAGAATAAATTAACTATAATATGGATTACTGAGCAATTTCGGCAAAGTAAGTTATAGAATCTGCTCTAAACTTGTCAGATTGAGGCAATTTTGGAGTGGCCAAGTGCTTTTGGAGTCTAAATTATTGTTCGGAGCTTCAATGTTACAAAATTTTTACTACCCTCTCATAAAGCGGCATTGGATAACGGTGTTGCCATTTATCAATTGTCTGTGCGATGCACGTGTTGCAACACAAAAATATGATGACAGTTTATTATCTTTTTGTCACACCAATTACGTTTCGTTTCCAATTATTCCAAGTGAAATTCGCTTGACTTTTTATCGATGACGACTGGCAACATTAAGAAGTGTGGTTATTAATTTAATTTTCATAAGTGGACGTATTAAAATGCAATTACTGTGCTCGTACGTCATTTTGTGACGAATTGGCTACGGTGGTTTCGGTAATAGTCTGTTATTTTTACTTATTACTGAGAAGACGAAACGACAAGTGAGGTCATAAATTGTGCTGTAGGTAGGTACGGATACATAATCCAAAATCTTAATAGTAGCTATACGTAGATATGCTTACTATTGCGTTTTGTAAGGCGAGTGTGGAGCGCCGAAGGCCCAATTTCTCCCACAGTTCCCTTCCTTGTACTTTTCTCCATCTCCACTCTTTTCCTTAAATAGGCTTCGCAACGCATCTGCAACTCCTTTGGTTTTGCAAATGTCCATGGGCGACGATGACTAGGTACCTACCATGAGGTAGCTCGCCTGCTCGTTTGCAGAATTATCCCATAAAAAACCTTGGCTTTCGCGACCGTGACGCTATGATTCTATTGCCAATAGAGATAAAAAAGGCTATCAATCTAGTAGAGAGATTTCAAAAAGAAAACATGCCTGGTATTCCCTGATGAAACTTAGCTTAACCACCTGGGAATTGTATCTCACGACAACATCCAACTGCTGTGAGTTGCACTTGCAGCCACTAGACAAATGAAGCAGTTTTTCTTCATGTGTTGGTAAATAAGAAAGTATATACTTAGGCGATGGTTAAGTCAAAATCGATTATGATAACCTCCTCCCTTTTGAAGTCGGTTGATAAGAATACAAAAACAAAAAGATCGCTTTAAATATCGAACATTATTATAAATAAGTAGCTAATCATATTTAATCCAAAACAGGGCTATCCTTAGCAAAAAAAAGGAAAACTTTTTCTACTTTCGTGTAAAACATCGTGATTTTACGATCGTGGGAATAGAATTATTTTTGCCCATAGTGGAATTATCATCGTGATCGCAGCGGCCGCGCACACGTGAGGCGCATGCGCTGCCACAAACCGCCGCAGACTCCTTATGAATTATTTAACTTTTATTGTTGCCAGTGCAAAAAATAAAGCAAGAAATGTTAAGATTTCTATTTCGAGAATAGTGAGCGAATTTTATTGCAGTTTTATTGTCTCTGTATTTGGGATACAATTGAGATTTACCGCTAAATTCTGACAGGACAATCCCTTGGTGTCCTAGTATGGCAGCGGTTACCGACCAAGACTTTATTTGTTAGTGTTCTGGTGTAATTCTTATAAAATTGTATGAGTATATGCTACCTGTACTTACATACACGGCAAACCGTAATAGTTTACAGCTTAACAAGGCCTTCCTTACAGAGAGAAGGCACAATAGGGTCAATGTGGGGATACCATCCTTGCGTCGAAGTTTGTCTTAAACAGTTGTTTCGACTATTGCGTGTTAGAACCAGTTCCCTCCTCTCGCTCGCTGCAGCTCTGGTATTCTGCCGTCGGAACAGACTTTTACGGCTTGAGAATCCATCAGAAACTCGTCTGGTGTTGCAGGTGTCAATTTTTGCAATATAACGGTAGGGTGCAAACCCGGCTTGGCTTGAACCATGCATCCGATTCTGAATATCTGCTCACTTAATGGCTCGCCCCTTTTTTATTGTTGTTTTCCTCTTGTTATCAAGTATGATACAATCTCTAAAATAACGGAATACACCTTAATAACTAATAAAAAACGTCGTCTGCAATATCATTTTTTTAAGAAACACGTGCGTTTTTAAAACTGTCCAGCAATGTAAATCAACAGAGATAAGATAGGGCGAATTCTCTAAAAAATAAAAATCACAGATATTGCGTAAATATTTATTTCACTATAATATATCAGAGTGTAAGTAATCTTTAACAATAATCATCCAAACGGGAATTAAAATCAATTTAAATGCGAGACACAAATATACAAACAATTAATTTCCATTATCTAAAGAAATAACAATAAACATGACACCGCACGACTACCTTGCCTTTGGCTTTACAAAAAAAAACTTGATAAATGTCGCCACACTAGTTTAATGGAACCTTTTTTCTGTGTTACCAGATGAATAAAATTGTTTTCGTATGGGCATCACGTGCTATCGAATAGTTTTAAGAATCAAAATCTATCGAGAAAAAAACCGAGGTGTTGTTGGAAACACCTTCTGCTTGTCATTAGTTAAATCGTCCTACGACTTCTGTTAAACATGTCCAATTGTGTTCAGAAATATAAATTATGAATTTATAGTTTTATTTTTACATCTTATTCTAGGGGCAATGGAACATGATATGAATCAGTAAGCTGCCATTCATACAAATCTGACGAAAGGTTAATAATATATAAAAGGACTAATTCCTATAAATAAGACAGTTTATTCTTTCGATGTCTGTATTCCTGGAAACTGGGTTGCAGAGATCTGATAGCACTCGCTTCGTGTAAATACTCACTTGTAGTTCATTTGAAATAAGTACGCCGATCGGAAGTTGTTTGCAAGTGGTTTAGAAGTGGTAAATTTTAATAGAAAGAGTCGGTGTAAAGATTATTAGAGTCGTTTAGTGTTCACATTTCTAATTATTTTGTTTACTAATTTCGATATCTATGTATTTTTTTTCTTTTTTTTTTAAGTTTACTAGCAATTCGGGTCTCACATTACTAGTAATCTTGTTAACCCCTCGTACTAAGCTAAATGCTTGTGTTACGAGTGGGTACACGTCGGTAGTGCAACGGTGGGTTCGAACCGGCAACCACATGATCGCAAGTCCGACGCCCTAGCCATTAGGCTACCGCCGCTTAATTAAACGATTCTATCAACGCGGCAGTTCGGAACGGCTAACTTCCGATCGGCTTACTTATTTAGAACAAACTGTAGTTGGAAAAAGACTGAAGGGCCCAGTCTAATCATAGTTGAACATTTCTGGCCTCCTCCAAATTATTTATGCTGCGACTGCAAAATAAGTACAGGCAAATTATTATTTAATTATTATACCCAAATCAATCTCTAATAATCTCTGTAATCTCAATGTTGATCCATGAATGGTCAACATAGGACCGCAAAAAAACGTACATACCATAATGGCATAGCTCAACAAAATCTAGACTATTTGTGTCACGAAGCCACGTAGATAACCAGAAAAGGTGTTTTATCATTGCGGTCCAACTCGCGGAGATTCAATCTGATTCCAGGAAATACGAAACCCGATAGGCACAGAACGTAGATGTTGGCAATCTTCGCGTTGAATCGAAACGTGATTATTTTACTAAACACTTTTGTAACACAATGGTTCTAAGGACTGTAGTATTATGTCATGGCCCTTGTAAGGTAATTGCGTTATTTTTCTTGCAATTGGCTGTTGAGCGTCCGGTCCTAGGTTCAATGAGGCAATGTTATTGGATTTTCTGTCAAAGTACAATTTTTTTTTACATTTTACCCGGTGTCCCTTGAATGTCATCTTTATACCTATTATAGAAAGTCCTCAAAATGCCCGCCCTTCACCGCCTCCTAATGTTTTAGCCGCGAACCGGCACAACAAACTCCCAAGCATACATTTCCATGTAATTCATCGATATTTTCTTACACACGAAGTCAATAAGTACCTATAGGTACAGCGTCTCATTACTTCAAAACCATTAGGCACGGGGAAGGCCTAACGTATTAGGCATAACCCTACCCGTTTACCGGCATCAATTTTATTGTAGCGACCATCTATAGCCCAATAAATTTGTCCTTACCTTGCAGCGAAGTGCGAACGAGCGCAATTCATTACTATTCATTGGTACACCATGTTGAATCTTAATAGGCTGTGTTTTCTAGCCATGATTCATTGAATGCTGCTTTGCTTTTTAGAAAAGCTGTGTGAATCGTTAAAGGGGTATCTAAGAGTTTAATATTAAATATGGCTACCATCACATTCTTACTAAGGTACCCGCAGTCTTCCGGTATCGTTTAGGTCTTATGCAGGTAATAGAAGCGAATCTATTGGTTAACGCAAACTCATAAGTATTAATTTTAGCGAAAGAAAAATTTGTCCTGAGGCAGGGTTCAACCTGCGTTCCTCCGGTTAAGCACACCGGACGCTCTAGCCACTTAGCTACCGAGACCATTTAAAACTCGAGTAAATAATCCCATCATAGGCAGTCAGTATGGAAAATGGTAGCAAGTTTTAGAACTCCTTTGCAACATTCAAATCAAAATTAGTGAGTATTTTTTTAAATGATGGTGCTATATTCCTTTAATTTTCCTTCTTTTTATAGTTTTTAAGCTTGGCTTAATTTTTTGTATCAAAATTTTAATACGTCTGTGCTGCTCCTCCGGGTTGTTTTGTAACCTACCAAAGAACATATTTTTTAACGTTTACATTACGTCTATTTTCCTCTCTGAAGTAAGCACAATTTCTCAACATTACCACGTCGAACATTCCTGGAGTTTACAAACATGGTTTTGGAACGCGTCCGTAAGCGGTAGCCATTTGCAGACAATGGCGGCGCGAAATGCGCGGGAAATCAATGCGTCCCCCACTTTTGAAAAAGAACCTACCGATTTGTGCAGGACTTTTATCCAAAGGTTTTATTATTTCTCAGAGAATATGACATAAAACATAATTCACAAAGATATGGATTTTCTAATTAAAGAAAATTCCTAGTGAAAGAAAAATTCGATCTCAGGCAGGGTTTGAACCTGCGTCTCTCTGGTTAAGTACACCAGACGCTTTGCCAACTAAGCTACCGAGACCACTGCCTGTGATGTCGAATTTCTCTTCCACATTTTACGTCTTATGGCGACGTCAAACTCGGCGTCGTAATTATGTTTTACTTCTGTAGGCTTAGACTGTAGACTTACCAGAAATAAGTAAAATTGATTTGGTATTCAACGTTCTTTAAATCTATAAAATCAATATTTGTTACGGTCACAAAAAAAAAAACTTTAAAAAATATGTTTGACAACCATGAAGTATTTCACTCTCGGTGTAGGTATGTACCTGTCATTTTGAATAAATTTCCAATTTCAATTTACTTGTCATAAAATTTTAACGTTTTTAAAAGCTCCCCTTCGGAAACCCATAACCTACCAACATAAATTTATTTACATTTTCAATACATTTATTACAATGGATTTTGCACAATGGACGCTGTGGATATAAATACGGCATTATCAACTCTGTTGCTCACAAAATGAAGTTGAAAACTGATTAAATTCTCATCAGTTTACAGTCGCGATCGCGTGCTGTAAATGCTAAATTCATGGCGTTTTAAACGCTTCTAATATTTATGCACAATTTAATTGAATATTCAATTACTTACAACAACTGATCCTTTTATAGTTTTCTTTGATATTTCAGCCGTCTTGGTTACTAGGAAGTAGTAATAGATTCTATGCAATTTATAGTGTACCCTAGAGCTTTGAAAACAGAATATTAAAGAAAATTGGTTAGAAAAAAATAGCATGGAATAATATAAAATATATATATTATAATAAATAAAATTAAAGAACATTATGGAATGCAATAAAGTATTGAGTAACGTATCTATAAGTACACCGAAATACTGCTATCACAGGCCAACTATCTACTGCTATCTGCAATACTATTAGTTATTTTGCGGTAGTTTTAGTTATTCTTTAGTATTATTAATTATTCTGTAGAAATATTCGTTATTCTGAAGTTGGATTACTTATTCTTTCAAAATATTTGTTGTTTTATCGTATTATTGAATATTCTGGATGCCAGTGAAATTAAAAGATTTTTCTAGGTGTCGATCGTTAAAATATTGTGTCTTATCCAAATAATAGAATAATTGATCTTATCTATCAAAGGAATAAATGTGAGAAATAGAATAATTGGTCTTATCTATCAAAGGAATACTTGTCAGAAATCTTTTCATGAAAAGAAATATTCTTCATACTAACGTCAACGGTGAAGATAAATTTTGCCAATGTCCGTTGTCGGCTCGTATTTTACTGCCCAATTCGCAAACTCTTTTGGTTTGCCGTAATAAAGACAACAAAATAAGTCACTGCTTAACATCGATTTGACATTATGCCCTCCGCTCCTGTGACACTCGGTGCGCATGCGCTTGTCCGGCTGTATAAGGCGCGCACGCGCATATTTATTCATTGGCCTGCGTACGCTGATTCAATGCTAAAACGACTAGGCTTTTATCTTGTTTTTAGGGCTGCCACTACCATTTTTGGGTTACGAATTACTTGCTATTTTATTTTTTATCGCAATGACAGATTTGTGTACGTTCAAGCCGACTTATGTATTATTTATGCCTATTTACATATTTATATACGTTTTCGCAACGTCCGGCAGTTTTCAGTTTCTTAAGTTCGATGTAAATCGCGTTACAAATAAGTACAGTTTGGTACAACATTGCTTATTTTTTATATAGGTACAATGTCATTAGAAATCGTGAATGAAGTGACAGCTGACAGGTGTTCAATCTATTGCCAACTTATATAGACTAAACTTGTGCTTTCAATATTTAGCTGGGGTAATTGACAGATGTTTTTTTCCTTAATCTAGAAACTTTAATCTGCAATGTTTATTTATATTAATATTATAAAGAGGAAGTTTGTTTGTTTGTTTGTAATCGATAAACTTTGGAAGTACTGAAACGATTTTTTAAAGTTTGCATCGACGATACTACTATCGGTTCTTTTTATTCGTCTAGTTTTTCCTTTGTCGGGTTTTAGCAAAAGATTTACACCGAGTTTTGCCCTCCAAACACAGAAACACGTGTTGCCAACATAAAAACGTTATCTTCACGACAATTTGCGAAAGACACGGCCCACACTTCATAGGCATGTTTACACGTTTTTTGTGGCGTTCCTTCACGCCTGTGTGTATCTTGTAACTTAAGCCAGCGGGGCTTATCTAACACGTTCACACGCACCGATTTGTGGTGTCTGCTTTTTGTCTTATGAGAGTGTGGTATAAAGACATAAGAGGTAGCGGGGTGATTTTATGTAAACGAAACTAAGTATTATGACTAGCAAAAGTGGTATGCAATGGTGGCACGTCATTTATTTTTTATGACTATGACTAATCGATAAATTATCATCATTATTATTAGTTGAAGAATGAATTATACAAATTATTTATGTGTTCAAATTACTACTTTCCTATCAAAATATTTTGCGCAAATACAGAGGTATTATTATTCTGCACCTTATGAAGGTTTCGGTTTATAGTTTTTTGCTCCACTTCTAATAAATATTTTAAAATTCTGTTTAAACGTTTCGTTGCGTTTTACATGGCTTTCGAATGTCCATTCCTCAATCTCAAAAAAATTAATAGTAATAAAAATTGATTTCCATAGAATGGATTAACCCTTGTCCTTGATTGTTAGCCATCAAAACATCAGTATTATAAACAATGGCAGCTAATTACTCTTATATATGTTATATTTTTCTTGGTTAACCTTTTGAACGCCATGTCAAAAAAGCAAAACTGTGCCCTCAGCGTCAAGCTATGAAAATACGTATGAAATCTGTCATGTAGTCGTAACCGTGGCGAGCTGGGCACATTTTGATTTGTCATCTATAAAAGACTGTGGCTGTCAAAAGGCTCAGTAACCAAACTGAAAGTACTTACCTAATCAATTGCCGCTTCTTCTTATAAATTGGGCTCCAACCCATCGGTCACTTAATTCGTGATTGGCTGGCTATGACATCACACACTTATAAACCGCTGCACTTTATCTATCCTGGCTGCAATTAGGGCAGGCCAGGGTGCGCCAGGGCTCCGCAGTGCATTACCATGAGTATGGACATAAAAACCCTATCGTAAAACACTCTAACGCTCGTTTAAACGCTAGGTGTCAGCTGGTTTTATTGTTGTTAAAGTATTTTAAAATGTCAAATATGTTTACGTACATTTTTGGAGGTCGTAGGAGAGAATATACACGACACTAGAGGGACAAACTGTAAACCTGTTGCTTGAGTCTTCACTCGTGTCCTAAAAGGATTATTTAAAAAATTTGGCAATCGGTAGCCTTCAAGCCTGCAAATGTTTCTGCCAAATTTTATCGATATATGTTTAACGATTTGCCTAGTATCCAGTAGGCAAACAGAATGGCTTTCGCATATGAAATGATGTAAATACTGAATGACAATATAGATTATAATTGTACAAAAATAATAGAAGCTATGGCATAAATTCACCATCATCCTACAGGTGCCCACTGTTGGCCATACGGCTTTAAATTGATTTACATAAAAATAAATAACTGAAAATTATAACTTCCAAAAAATATGATATAAATCCATTTGAAAATACTAAGAATAGCCTAGTCCTTGTGGTCTTTTTTAGATATCTCTGATAATATAACCTATTAAGTTTGTAGTAGGTACTTAAGTCTAAATTATTATAAAGTACTAAGTTTTTTTAATAACATCGGTTTTTTTTTTCAGGATGGACAACGATTATTCATGGGTGCTCCAGGCAGTTTCTTCTGGCAAGGTAACGTTACATACAATAATTAAGGTATAGCATACAACCTAATAATGAGTGCAGAGGATTTTGACTAGAACTGTAGCTACGTAGTGATCCGCTCCGCATAGATGCCAGATAGCTATGAAGAAATCACCGTAGACTGGTTTGAAATTAACTTGATCACCTTTGGAATGATAATAGTAGTACTTATAGAATGTAGCAGCGATGACATGTTAGGAATTAAACAATATTCTTGCATTAACGATCAGAAAATACCCGATGACGTTGAAAATGAATACGTTCCATTTTCAAAAGACAGTTCCGAATTCAAATAAACCAATACTGTAAGTTGAATATGGTCAAGTTATTACCGGTGTTACATATTTTGATTTAAGTATTGCTGTGGAAAAGATGTTCCGCAACAAAAACAAAGCCAGTCTCTAAGACAATACAAATTAATATTAGGTGAATTTGGCTGACAGAGAACGTCAAAACCTACGACACAACATATAAAATTCTCTAAATAAAGCATTAAATTGGAGAAGAATTCCGAAATAATATTATTGACACTAAAATTATTCACAGGGCGAACGTTATCGATAGATCCGAAAGAATCGTTCTTCTACTATATGCCGAAAATACCGGAAGAAGGTAAACATATCCAGAAAAATGCCAGATTGACATCTTAACTCTTAACAGCAATAACATAGAGAGGCCTAAATTCGCCTAATCCTATATCAACGCCTTGAACATGGACAGTTGTTTTAAATCACATTTTTGTTGTTCGAGTATAATTGTTAACTTTTAACGCAATAACATATTTTTGTTTTAAACATTTGCTAACTTTTGCTTGCTTTTAATAAGATCTAACTAATAGAAGGTCGATTTTAGATCTTCTGTTCAAAAGATTAAATGTTACGGCAAATTCTGCTCTCATTATAAGACATTGCACTACATACAATGGATCACAAATGGTGGGTAGACAAAAGCTTACAAAATAAATGAAAATCACAGTACCCACATTATACTCGAACATATAAAATGGATTTAAAATAGGTACTGCTCGCAGCTATTGATGGCAGATGTAGAGACAAACCAGCATATATTCTCATGTATTTGCCATAAATAGCGAAGAATCATTAGCTTTCCTCATGGTGTACTTACTAAGGTTACCCTATGGGTTTTATCAGATGCCTTCCACATTCTCCAATCTTTCAGATACCATTAATTATTATTAAACATTTTAGAGGTAGATATTAAATAATGAATGTTGTGCACGAGAGATTAGATCATAGTTTATCCATTTCATATCTTTGTGCTAACATTTTGACTACTTGGATGATATCATAGAATGCAGTCACTTATTGCAACACAAATATTTTTACCTCACGATGCCTAAAGAATGACGAACATATAAATTGAAAAACATCCAAGCGGTATCATCAAATCTATAGCATGTTGATGATAGAATTGTCATATGAAATCATTTTGAAAGCTATTTGCATAGCGTAATATTAAATACAAATTATTAAATTAATAACGTTTTAGAAATAAAAATAGTCGTGTAAATAAGAATGAAGATTCCTATTATGTAGCTGAAATAAAATACGGGTTAAATAGGTACCTATTTATTAATGCTGAAACATTTATATAACCGCAGAAGTGTCCATGCTTTAAAACTAAACTATAAAATGTCATTGGCCTGGGATCTAGCAGAACACAGCAATTATTGTTTTTAGCAACTGAATATTTTGATTCTTTTAGGTGAATACCTACAACTAGAAGTCGTTCTGTCAAAGCATTAATAACTTTGACAGAACTACTATATGTTTTGATCAGTGCTTGTGTTTCACTAGAGCCATTTCCAAAATTAATTCTACCATTATGTACCTACATTAATGCGGTCGCTGTAACAAGGATTTGGTGATATATTTAACATTATTAAAATATCCCTGAATCTCACGCTTGATATGGTGTGATTACACCTTTTTGGTTATTATGTATGCTAATATCCTTATCAGACGCGTTTTTACGAACGTCTGTAATATACGACACGTTATAAACGATGTTATCACCATCACAATATGGAACTGCCTCTCCTGGCTGCTGGATTGCTTGAACATCATCTGACAAATCATGAAACATTTAAACACGAATGATTGACGTTTTGTGTTGTTTCAATGTATTAAATTTCCTTCATTGAAATGATTGAGTTTCCTTTGGACGATTTGTAATTCTTCCTTTTTATGCCCAACACAAGTAACTTCTTGTAATTAAAAGTTCCTTTCATAGTCATTTTTAAAAACTCGCTAATTACTAACTACTTTATTCGCTTCACCAACAAAATCTTCCAAATGAAACGATCAATAAGTCATCTATGTAGACTTTACTGATTCTCTTTATTGTAGGTCAGCTGATGACACAATCGATAAGCAGTCGTCCAGCTTTGATCGCAACTCCTGAAGCTAGTCCCAAGTATGACGATTCTTACATGGGTTACTCCATCGCTGTTGGCGATTTCGCTGGGCAAGGAATTCAGAGTGTCGCTGTGGGCGTGCCTAGAGGAGCCGGACTGAAAGGATTGGTAAACTTCTTAGTTATTTTTTGTTTTCTATACTCATTAAAACATATCACCTTAACAGCTTTATTTATCAATAAAAAGCGTTACAAGATAATTATCTGTTTATATTCAATCAAGGAATTTCGTTAAATAAATTCCTATAAAGTGTACACTGTAAATGATGTAATTACCATCGTAGATATAAATATCTGATGAAAACCTTTATAATAACCTTTTACTAAAACAAAAAATATTCTAGGTCGTTCTCTACACTTGGGAGCTACAAATTATCAAGAACATCAGTGGCTCACAGATCGGTGCTTACTTCGGCTACAGCATTGCTTCTGGCGATATTGACGGTGACGGCTTCGATGACGTCATTGTTGGTGCACCAATGTTCACTAGGACCAAGACTGATGGCTTCGAACATGGCAGGATCTACGTCATCTACCAGGACAAAGATAGAGTAAGGTTTATTTATAATTTTTATCTGTAGTTCATTTAAATTCTAATATAGGTGTTACGATATTTTACGTGAATAAGTATTATTATTATTAACGTTTACCCTTCTTGCAGACTTTCACAAGAAGCCAAGCTAGAACCGGTGAAGTATCTCGGGGTAGATTCGGTCTAGCAGTAACGTCCCTTGGAGATATCAACTACGATGGTTTCGGAGGTACGATTATTAATTTGTCAAAAATAAATATAAATCATTGCTACATTTTACGGTATCGTAATGTTAATAAACCATGGATAATACTACTACAGGAATAATATCAGCATTCTGATTTTATGAGTTGCGTAAATCAATGTTTTATGAATACTTAACCGTTTTTTCCATATCCAGATATAGCCGTGGGCGCTCCTTATGGTGGCGAGAATGGTCGCGGCGTGGTCTACATCTACCACGGCAGCGAGAAGGGTATCCATGAGAAGTTCTCTCAGGCTATCACCGCTGAAGAGATCTCTCCCACCCTCTCGACCTTCGGCTTCTCACTCTCCGGAGGAGTGGATCTCGATAACAATAACTACACGGACTTAGCTGTTGGAGCTTATAAGTCGGATAGTGTTGTATTTTTGAAGTAAGTCGACATATCATTTTATCCATATGCAATCCTATACGTCTAGCTTGAATATAATAAAAAAATCATAAAGTGTATATCAAATGGCAAATTATGTCGCGAAACAAATTGGTTGAAATATTTTTGAACGCCAATAAAAAAAACTCAAGCCAAGCATCTTGAGGCTATTGGAATGTCAGCATATAATCAAAATCCTCGACTCACTAAAGGACCTTTCCCCAATGAAATACCTGTAGCTTTAGAAGGCTCACTACTCACGAGTGGGGAGGGTCACAATTAAGATATATCCACAGATAACATGGACCAATGGGCTTCCAAAAACCCTAAAAAATCTTCAAATACACGGAGAGCCATATACGTTAGTACCTACCTACCATATCAAGTTAAAAATTTATATGAATTGCATATTTTTCTAGATCTCGTCCAGTAGTGAAGGTATCAGCAGATGTGAAGTTTTTGGGTGACAGCAAGCTGATCTCGCTGACAGACAAGAAGTGTCACCTGGCGAACGGCACTACGGTTGCGTGTGCTCAACTCATGTTCTGTTTGACATACGGAGGCGTTAATGTTGATCAACAGATAAGTGAGTATCTTGATTAGCTTTTAAATTACAGTGACATCATCAATAGTATTTGGTGTATAAAAAAACACATAACATTTTTAGATAAGCTAAATAAATTAGATCCTATGCAGTAAACAAAAAAAACTTAGAATATATAGAAAAAAAAAACCTAATTTACGAAACATCTGCGATTTCGATTTCATTCGTATCGATGTTATGTAGGAAATCGTTAACCATCATTCATATATATTGGAAATTTTGAGAAAAAAATTCGGAGTCTGAATAATGTATTGTTTGTTTCCAAGCGGAGGGATATATCTGCTATTTCGGTGAGTCGTCGAAGTAGCGCTAATTGGTTCTCACACAGATCAAAAACCACCCAAACCACACGACATTGTCACTATAAATATCATATCATTACAAGTATTATAACTATGTAGTTACGTTTCAGGTGAAGTAGTCGTTTTGTTGTAAATATTAGTATATCATGTTAGTTGTGTAAGTGAACAGCACTGTGACGTGTATATGTTATATTAAACTCGATAGAAAAATAAAAACCTACATCTACCTATAGTGTTTTTAACATAACCTCCTTCAACCATCCCCAGAGTTCGAGGTGACCTTAGACCTGGACTCCCGCCAAAAGACCACAAAGCGGTTATTCCTTGCTGAAACACGGGAGTCAACCTACAAGACACAGATACTACTGACTCAAGGCCAACAGGAGTGCAAAGATATTATTGTGTATTTGGAGGTTCGTAATTTTGTATACATGTTTGGCTTATTCCATTTGACCAATCAAAGTCGAAAAGATTATTATTCCCTTTTCAAATAAATTAAAAGAAAAATAACATCACCTTTTAATTTCAGGAGGAGATCCGTGATAAGCTTACTCCTATTGAGGTGAAGATGTCGTACGACCTGGTGACGCAACCCTCTGGTAACATCGTACCGCCTGTCCTGGACCAAACCCGGAGTATCGTCCACGCTGACTCCCTCAATATACAGAAGAACTGTGGCCCTGATAACATCTGTATTCCGGACCTCAGGATGGCAGCTACTACGTAAGATATCTTATTTGCCTAATTTTAGAACTGAAGAAATCTAAATAATCGTCTAAAATATTAAGGACGCTATCACATTTTGAACTTGCTCAAGTTTAGGTATCTTATTTGCAACACAACAACATTACGCGCACGCACACATTGAAACCGCTGTCCGGACGATTTTATACGTAACTTAACTAATCTTGATACTTGAAGGTATTATTTTTTAATTTATTTTACTGTTGTTAATTGAGTCAAATTAGTAATAAGTTTGCAATCGATTTTGGTAACCATGTAAACATGATTATCCCTGGTAGGTACCATCTACGTGAGAATCATGTTTTCAGTTATTTTTATAGTTTATCAATACTCATTACGTACATAATGTAGGTACCCAAAATAAATGGATTAATTACCATATTCATACGAAACTAACGACCATTTTGCTATTACAAGGAAAACCTACGATCCCCATTTTGAAAAGATGTAACTACTTATCTGCTGACAATTGTTGGATCAATATATTTTCAAATATTAGCCTGGGAGTTTATACCTAGCATACTTTCGTTTTGATATTTAAAAATGATCATTCCCTTATGGAAACTATAAGTATATTATTTACTGAGATCAGTATTTTTGATAAAAAATTAAACAAAAGTAGGTAGTAAACAGTATAATGTATTGTAAATAGGCAGGATAAAAGTCGCAAAATGTATACAGTACTGTACCGAAATAAAATGATATTTATTTCGGTAAATAGATCTTTTAAAGACACTTTTACAAGTCAATTTTTTTTTTTAAAGTAGGTGGCGCCTATATTTTCTTCCCAACGACTAGGGATGTGACTTTACGCTAAAAATATCGATTATTTGAAAATCGATTTTTATTTCTCTCAAAAAAATCTATTATATAAAAATTTATTTTTCATAAGATTAACAAATAATCGTTTTTTTATAAATAATAATCGTTTTTTTTAATAATACCGACGAGGTCTGAGAAGAAATGTCGAAACAAACTCAGAGAACCATGGTCTTTTTTAAAGTCCAGACAATAGTAATATCATAGATATGTGAATTTTACAATTTACGGCAAAATCAGAACAGGCCTTTTGAAGAAAGAGCCATAGCAGCTTCTAGTTGATCTGTCCTAACAGACGGCAAAGAAGTTTTTGCAAAGAAGTTCAAAATTAAAATGAAGGCCAGCCTTTTTTCAACCGAACTCAAAAAAGGAGAAGGTTCTCAATTCGTCTGTGTTTTTTTTCTTTTTTATGTTTGTTACGCTATATCTCCATGAACTATTCCTGCTCCTGAAAACAAAAAGGCAACATTAGTAGGTACCCAAGGAAAATCAAATAAACTTACAAGTGAAATATCATTTTGGTCATCATCACCTACGGAGACATCTAAGCTGCACTCCCCACTCCATAAAAAAACCTACTATATTTTCTAATATAAGGTATGGCATAACAAAACTCCAGAGTAGATTTCTGATTTCTGACTACTAACAAAGTCTCATTCCTTTTTTTTATTGCTACGTGTGTAGTTTTTTTGCTCTTTGTCCAAATTTCCGAAGTCACATCTATAATAACAAATATCAATATTTTAGCAATGCCAATGCACAACAAAAAAAAAGCACATTTGGTGTCAAAAGTTACAGCCATGCGCCTGTTTGTTTACAAACGCCAGCACATCAGGATATACAAAACTGTCAAATTTTTCCAAATTATTTTAAACCTTAAGCGTTAGTGATTGAGTGAGTGATTAAGTTCACTATCGAGTGAAAAAAATTGTCAGTTTGTGGTAACCTGATGTGCTGGCGACCGTACCAACTATGTCGATTTATCACAAAAACATTACATCTGTCATCTTGAACCAAAAATTGGATGGTATATTCATAAACATTACCTCCACAATCAATAAAAATATAGATTTTTTATAAAAAAAATAAACCCGCCATTTTGAATTAAAACAAATGACGTACACACGGCTACAGGTCAACCTATACAAAACCAGTTTAAGCTGATCTCGCACTGTATAGGCTTTCTATACAATAAGAGGCCAGCGTACAATGGTTTTGTATAGCTTAATGTGTAGCCGTGCGTACTCGTAATCACCACCCCCAAAAATACCAAAATCGACTATTAGTATATACGGTATCGCATGTCTCAAAAATATTTTTTTACGCCATTTTTTTTGTACTATAGATGATAAATAATGATATTATTATCATTATTTATCCGTAATCTACATCCATTACTGCCTAATTAGTCTAGTGGTCCTAAGCGCGACTGCTACGCTAGAGGTCCTGGGTTCGATCCCCGGGTCGAGCAAAGTGTTATTGGGTTTTTCTATGAAATTCCCAGTAGCAGCTCGGAGTCTGGATTTGTGCCGGGTTAATGGCAATAGGCTCGCCCCCTATTACATGGGACCAAAACATACCGGCGAAATGTGGGTGTACATTGGTACACCTCTGCCTTACCTTTCGGGAAACAGGCGTGATGGTATGTACATCTATTATACAAAAAATTACAACAATGTATTTATTTCTAAAACAAATTTCAATACTTGTACTTACTTTTATTTCGGACCGAAAAAGTATCAACATTTTCGAGACCGAGTCCAACCAGAGTATACAACAGGGCACTCACCTTTTACGTAATATTTTTTTCGACAGCATGCGATATACCCGTGCTTCCGCGAGCGCGTTTGAGCGCGGAATGACGAGCGGCGAGTAGAAATTGTATGGAGAAATTTGGCAGCGTTTCATATTTTCCTCATAAATTAAAAATTTATTCATTTGGCTACAAAATTTTTAGCCATTCGTATAGAGGACTATATAAGCAACATTTTTCTATTATTTTTATGTTTAAATTTGCAGTGGATTTAGCTATACTGGTACTTATTCAGACCCCATTTTTCTCATTTTTTTGCGATTAGTGTGATGGTGAAATCGTATTTATGTGAAAATTTTGTATCGGGTTATACAATTTTTATGGAATCATTGTGGAGATGAATATATTATCTTTAATTTGAAACCAAGATATCCTCGGAGTTATGCTCCTAATTCGTTAAAATGGTACCGGAAAAGCACTGATAATTGTAGAAAAATGTGATAGCGTCCTTAAAGTAAGATTCTAACAGAAAAAATAAAACATTGATCTTTCTTTAGCGATTGTTGCCCAAGGCTTAACGATTAGCCTAAGTAGTTTTTGATATCTTGCAATATATATTTTACTTTAATTTATTTTTACCATATCTATGTTTTTTCCTCAGCCCAACAGTCAACTACTTGCTAGGTTCAGGCGAGAATGTCAATATCGACGTCAAAGTAGAAAACTCAGGAGAGGACGCGTTCGAAGCTGCATACTACCTGCTTATACCGTCAGGAGTCACCTACTCTAAAATGGAACGCCTGGACAAGGACAATGCTGACACTCTGATATACTGCTCCATTACCAACAGATTTGCTGATGGAAATAGTACTCTGAAGTGCGATCTTGGCAACCCTATGGCTAGTGGACAGAAGGTAACAATGCTAATCACTCCTATCCTTATTCTAATCAACGACACTACAAAGCATGCTACCATTAAATTGTATAACATTACTAGTATCTTTTTTATAAAGCAACCTAGGTATACTATCTCATGAAAACTGTTAAATTTTAATTGAAATTTTAACTTTATATGAATGATTCCATGAGGTCGAATGACTTAAGTTGTATCAATAAATTTTTAAGTTAGATATTTATTATTATTATTATTGGAGTAAGCGAAAATGTTATGTAGTTAGTCTGTAAAGACACAATTACTATGCACTTTATTACTTAAATACTAAGAAATAAGATGAAAACATCACTGATCTGTTAGTACAACAGGCCAGTGTTTGGCGTAATGTCGATTGTAACATCTATTCGAATATTATGTTAAACTAAAAGTTTTGATTCTAGGTGAATTTCCGCGTAATTCTGGAGGTGGATGCTAAGGTTAGAAATTTGGGCTTTGACATGGAAGCTAACTCCACCAACCCTGAACAAGGAACCATGTATGATAATAACATGCATATGAATATAGGCGTCATTATTAAAGCTCAACTGTCTATCATTGGGTGAGTAACAATTACAAATTATTATCGATGAAATTTCAACCAAGTCTATCGGACTTGGTCTGTAGGATCTATCACCAACATATAAAATAATGTTTCTGATATTAGGTATATTTGTAAGACGCTTTCCAAAAAAAATTGAGTTTTCTTGGAAAAATATAGCATAACCAAAGCCTTTAAAGACAAAGTGAATCACATTAGCTTTAAACACAAAAGGACGGACATGCACAAATCCATTTATTTATATGGATGACATAACAATACTAGATACAATTCGTTACTTGAACTAGATTTTTTTGGAGTCAGTGTTAAAAATGTATACAGTCAAACCTATATTATTTCACTCGACAACCTCTTTCTGTATTTTTTCTTTCTCTCCCTTACTTCCAATAAGGCAAGAGGCAGTAAATGTAAATAACTATTTTCTTGTATGCAGAACATCAGACCCGCCCGAACTGCACTACAACGCATCGTTATACGAAATCGAAAACATCCAAGACGACACCAAATTGGGACCGCAAGTGATCCACAAGTACAATATCAAGAACGAAGGACCTTACCCCGTTGACGAGGCTGAGATTTACTTTATGTGGCCCTACCAGACGCTTGAAGGTAAGAAAGATGTTATACAACAAAAACACGAGCTCATAGACAAGGCAAAGCAAGTATACTCATCGGCGACCGACTATGTATTTGATTGCATTAGACTATCTCATATAGAATAACAAAGAAGTAATACTTGTTCAGCTTAGAGTTTAACTTAGATCACCTGGTTTAAAAAAAAGTTTGAAATACAATTACGTTAACTTCGAATCTGAAAGAATCGTCTTAAATTGTTTGTATCTGTGAATGAATAGAAATATTGAACCGGTTATTCTTGTAATCTTGTGATCAAAATACAAAACGTAAGCTCAATGCGATATGAATAGACATTTGAGTTTAAGATTATTGTAATGATGAAAATAATGATTTTACAATATGTGTCCATTTCAGGTGAAAACCTCATGTATATGTTGTTGCAACCACAGTGGTTTGGCAACGCCAAGTGCGACGTTGCTAGACATATCAACCCTTCGAACATGGTCGTGCAGAATCCTTACGCTTTTATGCTGATTAAAGAGAAAGAAGGTATATAATATCGAAAATTTAGTTAAAATATTGGGTTTTTTTTTAATTCATTGATAAAGTTCTTATTGTATTTGATTCGGTAATCTGAATATAAAGTGATTCGAAATCGTCAATAATCAATTTTAGTAATACATCTACACTAAAACTTATTTATTTTCAGCTATGATGAGCAGCGACTCCTACAGCGCATCCCAAACGTCGGGCGGTAGTGGATATTATGGACAAGGTATTATTAATAATTTTATATAAAAGTAAATTAAAACTTATTATACATATAACTACTAATGTCATTTTAAATACTTGCTTTAAACATTTAAATTTACTCACTTTTTATGCAGTTTATTGGGAAGAGTCATCCAGCAGCAGTCAAATCGGATCTCAGGGTGGTAGCGCCGCCGGCGGCCATTTCAGTCAAGGTGGCTCCGGTTACGGTACAGGCCAAAGTTCTAGCACTCACTACGGTGGAAGCTCGAGCTCTGGCCACTTTAGTGGAAGCTCTAGTGTTGGTGGTAGCCAAAGCGCCGGTGGACATATTGAAGGAGTTAATGGACAATTTAGCGGCATCCAAGGTGGTAATGGACAGTTCAGCGGTAGCCAAGGCTCTTACAGTGGAGGCCAAGGCTCTTACAGCGGAAGTCAAGGCTCTTACAGCGGAAGCCAAGGTGGTGGGCAAGTTGTCAGCCAAGGCTCTTTTAGCGGAAGCCAAGGTAGTGGGCAAGTTGTCGGCCAAGGAACAGGACAGTCAGGCGGCACTTACACTTATAACAAAACCTGGACCGATTCTTATGGAGAAGGACTGACTGCTGAAGAACAAGAGCAGATCAGGAAGAAACTTGCAGCTGCTGTTGCCGCGGGTTCCTACTCCCAAGGCGGGTATGTCCAAGGTGGTGCTCAAGGGGGTTTTGCTCAGAGCGGTTACGGACAAGGACAGGTTGTGAGGGTGAAGAACAAGACGATCATTTATGATGAAAATCACAACATCATATCGGAAGTAGAGACCAGTACAGAATATGGAAACCTTGGACACGAGGGAGAGCCCGGCAGCTCATTCAATGTGTAAGTCTTATTAGATCATTGATAGGGTCGAAAATGCCCTCCAGAACGAATACTCTGATATGTGGTATAAAACTTCTTGACTATCAACAATTATTAAAATTAATATAATTTTCTTTCTTGATTTTACAGTTATGCTAACCAAGGCGGTGTCAATCAAGCGGCCTCCCAAGGCCACGCTCAAGGTTCTTGGCAAGGAAGTTATCAAGGATCCGGCAGTCATGCCCAAGGTGCAGGTTATTCAGGATCTGGAAGCTATTCGCAAGGATCAGGAAGCTACAACCAAGGATCGGCAGTCCATGCTGAAGGTTCAAGGGGGATCTCGCAAGGATCAGGAAGCTACAACCAAGGATCTGCAGTCCATGCTGGAGGTTCAAGGGGGATCTCCCAAGGATCAGGCCAGGGATTCATCCACGGCAATTGGGCAACAACCGAAACAGTTAATCCTGATATATCGAAAGCTGGTTCTTCGACCTTCAGAGGTTCTTCAAGCGTGACTGTAGTGGGTGATGAGGAAGAAGACAAACTAGAAGGTTTCGGATCCTATGCCGCGTATAATCCTAATAATGAGTTTAGGTACGGCATTGCTGACGTCAGTGGTAGTACTGGAGGCAGCCAGGGAAGTTCTGGTGCTGCGGTACATGGTGGTAACTACCAGGCCGGTGGTGGAAGCTACCAGTCTGGTGGTGGAAGCTACCAGGCCGGAGGTGGTGGCTACCAGGCTGGAGGCGGTAGCTACCAGGCCGGAGGCGGCAGCTATCAAGCAGGAGGTGGAAGCTATCAGAAAAGTGGCAGTGGATACTCTTATTCTTCCTCATCAGGTGAGCCCTAATCTTTCGTTTCTGTAAAGACAGATCGATATCTTCCCAAATTTTAACCCATTCCGTTTTTGTTCTAATCCATGTTACCATTTTATTGCAGGTGGTCACACGTCGTACAACACCCACACTGGCGGTGGCTTCAGCGCTTCAACTGAACGCCGCGAAAATACTAGGAGACGTCGACAGGATGAGGTAAATTTCATAACTTAGCCAAGTAAACTCTTTGGAGGAATCGCTGTAAAATCAGTTTTTTGGGAAACAGCTTATACTCTCGACCCAAAACGTAAACTTAGTGTACCATCGACACAATCATCCACAACTGATACCCGGTCCTACTGCTAGGCACGTTTCTCCTTCACTGTATGAACTCTCATTCGAGCGAGCAAACTTCACACATTGTCGACAAAATCTCAGATTCTATTCGAAGGAGCTCTCCACTACGGGGACCGGAGTGAGCCTTAAAAAAATTGTGTTAACCAAATATTTCCCTTGCAGGTGGACCCGCAGCTAAAGAAGATTCTGGAGCAATGCGAGGAGAAGTACAAGTGTGAGGTAGTGAGGTGTACAACTGGACGCATGCTGAAGGGACAGGAAGCGTGGTTCGCATTCCGTTCCAGGATCAACGCGTCTGTGCTCAATGAGGTAAGGTTTTAAACTTGGGAAAATCAAAGAGTACTTAAAATCACACTATGGTTTTATTTTCGTATTCCCCTATCGTGATTTGGCCGACCATATAGCAATGTGCCCAATAAAAGTGGGGCGGATCAATGAGAACATCGTATTTGTCGATATTCTGTGTTAAACACTCGGGCTGATCGAGAAGTTGTTGCATTTCGTGCCGATCGTGAAGAAGTAGAAGTGTACGTAACGGTGCACAGAGGGAAAATAGGAGAAATAAGGATGCAAGACCGAGCAAAGCGAGCTCGAGACTAGGGGCACCCCGACTCGGACAGGTAAGGTTAGAAGGGGATGGCGGGGTCTTATTACTATTGACCTCAAAGGTCAGTCAACTTTAAAATCCTATTTTTATTCGCTAAAACCATGGATACCCTACACAAACTATATGCCCATGTCACGTGTGTCGCTGGTCAAATCGTCAAACGTGTAAGATGGTTAGATCACGATGTGCGTATCACGATGTGTCCAGGTGCATTGTGATCTGGCCAATCCAACGATCAGCCCACGACATATATAAGACGAAGAAGAAGATAGATAGATATAACAGTGTGTACTTTATGTACAGTAATTTTCATTGCAAACTGTAAATATGTTTAATGACTTACCAACTTGTTTAGATCTCCAAGGAGAGCGCAGTGATCTTGTCAACGCTGGCGGCGGCTCGCATATCGCAGCTGTCGATGCCGGGGCGGGCGGGGCAGCCGGGGGAGCCGGGGGAGCGCGCCTGGCGCACGGCGGAGGCGCGCACCGTGGTGACGCCGCAGCTGGCCGCGCTCGACAGCGGCGGCATCCCGCTCTGGGTGGTCGTGCTCGCCGCCGTCGTGGGGGCGCTGCTGTTACTGCTGCTCATCTTCGCGCTGTACAAAGTGAGTCTATATTCAATGTAGTTAAAAGTGAAGAAGCGGTAGCCTAATGGTGTCGGCTCAGCTCACCTTAGCTATCTGACGATGAAAGACCTGTCAAAATCGGTCCAGCCGTTACGGAGATGAGCCAGTCCATAATTAGGATAAGTAATGGTAATAGCCTTGAAACTGGGTTGCAGAGGTGTGATTGCAGTCACTTTGCGTAAAATGCTGATATTAAATGTTTAACTTCGAAAAATACGCAGTGCTTGAGCAGCTACTTTCAAACTTTAAGTAAAGAACATTATATACAAATGAAAATGTAGAAGTTCTAAACAAACTCGTTCCTGCTGTTTTCAGCAAATCCTCCGGATAACTTTTATAATGAAAATATCAAAATAAATTAACAATTTCTATTTAATTATTTCCAGTGCGGATTCTTCAAGCGTAACCGCCCCTCCGACCACGCTGAGCGACAACCTCTAAACGGACGCGACGAACATCTTTGATATCCGACAACCTCTGTCGGCGCCACGAGCGACACGGCCGACACGGCCGGCACGTCCGACGCCGGCGGCACGTCCGACAGCTCCTCCACAGATGCCGCTAGTGACGTCACCAGCCGCCACTCCACGAGCTTCGACAGATACTGACATCACAAAGTCATCGTTTATAAGTTTTAAAGTGACGTCATTGTATTACGTAGCGTCAATTGCCGACGTTTTCGTAACGTAAACAAAAAATAGATGCGATGTTTTATTTATTTATTTTGAAGAAAAAAATTTGGGTCTGTCATTTTTATTACAATAATTGTTCCGACTCGTGAGATTTTTGTAATAACTTTGGCAATCTATTAGGAATGTAGTCCGACTTGATTATAGAAAAAATCCATACTTTATTTTGTAATGCAATAGTTTTACCTCATGACATAACGAATTTTATCACCCAACTTTTCACGTCTTTTTTACAAAGAAGATGAAAAGTTTGAGTTTTTTTTTATAACTAGACATTTATTCTATTGTTATATAACTAGTCATGGTAAACAATTTCATTTTCGGACGCCATATTAGAAATTAAAAGAAAAAAAATGTATAAACCGAGGTACGAAATGTTTCATGTTGAATAAAATATTTTTAAAATACAAGTGAAAATAATTAAAACAGCATGAAAAGTTATGTCTAAAATGAATGAAAGATTAAATCTTGTCGTGTGATAATTGTAAAAATGTGTGTATGTATGTGAATTGACAAATGTGATCTAAGCTAATAATTAGGTATTTACTAAATGCGGTAGATAACATATTTTTTGTTACTGACGTATCGAATAGATGTATTGTTTTAGTCACTAAATGTACTAGGTTGTACTAGGAAAATATTGCGTAAACGTATATTGATATTATTTTGCAAATTATTAGCAGAATTTAAATTCTAATCACCTATTCGATACATCGCTGATTAGTATTTCGAATCAAATATTTACTCTTGAAATTAATTCAATTTCAAATCACAACGGAGAAAACATTTGATAAAAAAAGACTTTTTCAAATATTGATCATTCGGAATTAATTTCAAGAGTAAACCAAATAATTTAATGGTATATAATGTTACTAATAAGGCTGCTTGATAAATAAATAAAAATAATTTTGGGAGGCATTAAGTATCTCAATAATTTGAGGAAGGCTATTTAAACTCACGGGAGGTTAATCCCTCAAATAACTAAAGTGGGTAGGTATATAAGGCTGGGCACAAACTTCAGATTGTCTGGTGCTATTTATTAAAGGATGATAATTACAATACCAAATCAAAGTGCGATAAAGTTGTACTATTTATGTAAAAGAAGTGTGTTTCGTGATTGCAGAATTCAATAATATTTTCAGATAGCCGAAAGTTTGTGCTTCGTCTTAAAAACCCCTGAATTTCTTAATAATAGCAATAAATTGTTGTAACTAATTAAGTACCCAAATGTTATTACTGCGCAAAATAAAATATAGCTATTTGCAGCAAAAAAAATTAACTAAAGTAAAATTAAATGGGTGCATATTTTAAAATATTTATATAAGTAGTATTCACAACGTGCGCCTTTAGCAATACATATCGTATCCATTAGCTTAAACTGCTTTTAAATAATATTTGACAAAGATAGTGTACAATAGTTAATAGTGTAGAATTTTAATTAAAGGCGATATTAAAGGCTCTCCTTAGCGTTCTCATTGCCATTGGGACGCTTATCTACTTAATTTTTATTACTTTAAAGCACTCACAACATAGAAAAAAATATTTTTTTGTAACCGCTTTGACCTAAAAATCTGTCTCCTAATGTATTTTACACTATTTTTGTTGTACCCAAAATTATAAATTAATTAGATTTGGCAAGTGAATCCCTAAAAATGTATAAATAAAAATAAATCCCTAAAAATGTATAATGTGCCTTCTAAAACTGCCAGTTACTAATTAAATATATTAATGTAAATATTTTAGATTATATTATTATTTTTACATGAAATTTTTTCACAGAACGATAATGTAATTTCTATAATAAGTATTTATGGCTGGGCATTCTGCATGTGACACCCCAGAACGAGAGATTACGCCAATTTGACCGCATTGGTCTTTATTCGTGTAGATTTCTGGGACTGACAAAAGTTGAAAAATCTTAGCTGCACCAATGCTGTGGTAGGTAGTTAGGCAAAATGTTTATTTAAAATTAAAGCGTACTTAATAAAGGTAAGGATCAAAATTATATTATACCTGCATATATTCTGTGAAAAATAGATTTTTAGATAAGTAGATATGTTAAAAAAATCATATTCTCGCTTCAAACGGCTTTTCATTCTGTGAAAAAATGTCATGTCCACTAATATCATTAAGCATTGTTACATTTTGTAATTATTATTTATTTTTACATTACCTTATAACTTTTAAGTATGCAGCTTCTACTTATAGTTAATATTTAACTCAAATCGTTTAGATGCCATACACATGTGTAATAGTTTATGTTTTGGTTGTTTTATCTCTCGGCAATAATTTCTTTGCATTTACCAAAAAATGAAATCTTAATAAATTTTTTGTTTTTAATTTAAACACTATCCGTTTTATTATTGGGTTTTCCCGATATTTTCTTTGGGAATATGACAGTTTGACGATCTTGTTAGTTTAGTTTTGCGTGTCCCATCACACTTTGGAGGTCTTTAAATAAGTACTTACCAAGAAGTTCAATACTCGTTATTTTACTATTATAACCGTTTTAACCGTTCAGCTTTGGGCGCCAGACATTTCGTTTTTGCAAATTGTTCGTCTCTATCACATTCTAGATTTTTAGGTTCATTTAGCTTTAATATTTGGGCCCTAAATCACCAAGATATTGACACCTTCTTATGGCATGAATGTGCATGCCTATGCGAATGCATTTTTAAAAAGTATTGATTGCATTATAAAGAAAGTGTCTACTCTGATAATTATAAATGAGGTAGTGTTTGGCAGCGGACCGTAGCGCCCTCTAGTGGGAGACAAGCCAGCGAAGCTCGCGCCCGCAGATTAAATTAACAAGTACAGGCAGCAGTGAAAGCTGTGGAAAATTATTTACTCGATTTAGAAAATAATGTTACGTTAGTAGGTACTAAGTAAATAATGACTGTAAAAAGTCGGGAAGTGTTAAAACAATCGCAACATAATGGACAGTCGGTACCTACAATAAGAATCATCGTCAAGATAAACTAAAATTGTTTGATAGCTGTGAAAATGTACGAGGGTAATCATCATCATCAACCGATTAAATTATCCCATTGCTGGGCACGGGTCTCCTCTCAGAACGAGAGATATTAGGCTATAGTCCACCAAACTACCCTAGTGCGAGTTAGCAGACTTCACACGCCGTTGAGAAAATGTCTCAGGCATGCAGGTTTCCTCAAGACATTTTCTTGCACTGTTTAAGCGCGTTAATTATTAATACGCACATGACTTTGAAAAGTCAAAGGTCAAGAATTCGAACTTTGACTTGGGAATCTCATAGTCATATCACTAGGCTATCACTGCACAGATACCTACATATTGTAACACAATACAATTTAATATTATATCTTTAAAATATTTCTGCTAACGCTACAGGTATTGAGGTTCGTAAATCTTGGCCCGCTTGTTTCTAAAACGTCTGTCTGTCTGATCGACCGCGACTGCGAAACGGAAATGAAATAAAGATACTCGTTCAGACCAAACAATACAATACAAATGGTTTGTATTGCTCTTATTTGGATTGAGCACTTTGAATCTTAACTTCAGAATCGGTAACTATGCTTCTGACGTCGGTATTACAAAGGCTAATTTCCCTAACGATGAAGATAATTATGAACAGTCTGTTGACTCCGATATATTAAGCTGACTGTATACGGAGATTATAACTTGAATTAAATGGTATCTTTACATAATTTCTATCACATTTAAAACAAAACTCCCAAAGCACGTCATCCACGGCGTAGCATGCCACTGGCATGGCACCCGAGGTATGACGTACACGACATGACATCCGATCATTACATTCGAGGTCGACTACCGGCCCGGGAATGACATCCGAGGTATGAAAACCCCTGTAAGACATCCTAGACATCAATAACAGGTTTATAGGATTAAATTGTCATAGAATAGGCAAATTCTGTTATTGAAAAAAGTTCAAATATAATTGGAATTTGTGCCACTTTGTGGCAAATATCAATATTCAGATGACTTTTCACGGTTGTTCACTATAGTAATTTAAATATAACTACTCGTACACACGGCTACAGTTCAACCTATACAAAACCAGCTTAAGCTGATCTCGCATCGTCTAGGCTTCCTATACAATAAGAGGCTAGCGTAAACAGGTTTTGAATAGCTTGACGTGTGGCCGTGCGTACATATTTTTTTATCGCTAGAGATTCGCCATTTTATGATACATTGAGACTAGATTTGAATTACTTATATTTAGAACGTGTTTTAAGTACCAGAATTTCCTTCCACGACAACATCCTAGGTATGACATCCAAGGTATGAACATCCGGGGCGAGGCATCCAAGGCATGTCCTTCACGACATCTGTCAAGGGTAAGAAACTTAAGACTTCAATCAAGCTTCACTTCAAGCTACTTATATTTAACTTCCATTTAGCTTTAATTCAAGTTATAATCTAGGTTTTTCTTAGTTTAAGAGGTCAGTTTATATTGGTTTTGTGCTTTATGCTCTCACAAGTCCATGGTGTGAGCTCATTTCTGTAGACCACAAGTCTTAAACTCTGAGCTGATACTGAGAATGTTCTAATGAAATAGCGCTTTACCCTACCAGAGCACCAAACTCGGAACTCACGCTTTTATACATTACACAAATGAGTCAGTTAAAAATTTGGTGTAAATATAACTAAAACAATCATACCTACTTGATCGTTTCGGTATTAGCGGGTACTTACTTAATTTTAAAATATTTGTTAGGTAAACAGTTTCGTCTTCACTTACCCCAAAGTCCAGGACTGCTGACTCCTCAGATTTATTTATTTAGGACACCAACGAAAGATATACACGGAATGAGTAAAGGCTAAGAGGAAACAATGGTATCTAATAAGTGTACTCCCTCACTTACAGGAGAACACAGCTTGCACAAGGAAATAACACAACTGTATTCTTCTTCTTCTTTGTCAGCCAGTATTCCCCAATGCTGAGGGTAGGCCCCTCCTCCATTGCACGCCATTCCTCTCGATGTTTCGCCTTTCCCATCCATTTCTTTCCTGCAGATTTTACAATGTCGTCAGCCCACCTAGCCGGCTGACGACCGAGACAACTCAATTAAAATAATAATAGTAGAAAAATAATTAAAATTAAGGTACATAAAATATGAAATGATATTAACATAAAAAATTGAATGTATTAAAAGGACATAAAATGAGAACTACATTAAAGGCAAACAATAAAAACAAAATAAAAATCGGTTACAATCGGTTAAAGCAATTATAATCATCTTAATTTTATGCTAGATAGAGAGCCATACAAATTCTATACTGACACTCGTTTTGTGGGAAAGGACAAAGCATCCCATCCCATCTCAATCCCCAAAGCTTTAAGAGTTTATTATATATCCTGGAACTTGGTAATTCTTGACTGCCTCGTTAGTCTAGTGGTCCCAATCGCGACTGCTACGTTAGAGGTCGTGGGTTCAATCCCGAGGTCGAGCAGTGTTATTGGGTTTTTCTAAGAAATTCTCAGTAGCAGCTCGGAGTCTGGATTTGTGCCCGGTGAATGGCAATAGGCTCGCACCCTATTAAATTGGACCATACCGGCGAACTGTGGGTGTACTTTAAGTACACTTCTGCCTAACCCTTCGGGGAATACAGGCGTGATGGTATGTTATGTTGGTAAGTCGATTTCAATTATTGTGTCAGTGAACCGTGTTATTTTTTATAAAATTTTCAATGAGACTATTATTTTTAATAAGTCAGTCAGTAACCCTATTGCCGCTCACCTTGCACGACAAGGTGCAACCCTATTTGTTTACACATACATTCGTCACCGTTCTCGGAAAAAGCAGTTCTGAAAAACATTGTTATTGTTTTGTTTTAATTATCAAATTACCTTCACGCGACATCTTTAGAAGGGTAATTCCAGTTAATCATTAGTTCAAAGTTCGTCACATTATCATGTTTATTATTTTCTATTAATGCATCCATCCAATTAGGGATTATTTATCAGAAATGTTATTAATTCGTCTGTTTGTATGTTCGAGTTAATGTAAAAATTAGACACTGAGGTTAATGTTACATAACATAACATAACATACCATCACGCCTATATTCCCCGAAGGGTTAGGCAGAGGTGTACTTATTGTACACCCACAGTTCGCCGGTATGTTTAGGTCCCATGTAATAGGGGGCGAGCCTATTGCCATTCACCGGGCACAAATCCAGACTCCGAGCTGCTACTGAGAATTTCATAGAAAAACCCAATAACACTTTTGCTCGACCTGGGGATCGAACCCAAGACCTCTAGCGTAGCAGTCGCGATTGGGACCACTAGACCAACGAGGCAGTCAATTAATTTACATTATACATAATTTACATTTAGTTAATGTTACATTTTATAAAAAAAATTGTTCATAGCTACTGCTGCTGCCAATGTTTATTGTTCTACTTCTCAATCTCTACTAATAAAATGCGAAAGTTACTCTGTCTGTTTGTTTCCACGCCAAAACCACAAAGTCAATTCTCGTATAAAGATAGATTAAAACTTGGAAAATGACAAAGGCTATTTTTTATCTCAAAAAGTCCTTTGAGTTGCTAGTGAAATAACCAATAACTGACGGTAACATTAAATAAATATTTGTAATAACATTCGTACCTATAATTGACGAGTGAAGTCATTCAAAATTCCAGTTTAGGTAATGCATGATGATAAAGCATGAGGTCAAGTTGGAAGATAATTCCAATTAATGTAAATAAATTACTCATTATAGCTCCGACACTACACATGAAATTATCTATATAGTTAGTTATATTACCTAAGTAAAGCAAGAAATAGAACGGGAACAAAAGTGTAGAAATAATTATGAAGAATATAGTTTTTGTAGTGTTATTGACATTAATAGCAAATTCTGAATGTGGCTTGGTAGACGGAATAATAGGGAAAATAAAACAAACCACACAATCTGTTAAAGATGGCGTTGGTGAAGTGCTTCACTACGGTAAAACCTTCGTTTTCGGAGGTCAATCAAACGAAGAAGGACGTGTTGTCACAAAGCCAGGCATAATTGGGAGAATATCTCTTAGAATACACGATATGGCACAAACAGTAAGAAACGCAGTAAGTAATATATTTTACATGTTTGACGGAACGAAACAAGAGGAAGGGATTATGGGAAGGTTTTTTGACAAAATAAAACATCGCGTTTTTAATATCAACATATTTATAACTGACAATGGTACAAATACTGAAGATAAACATCAAACACCAATAAAACTTGGCAATGATACAGCAGTATTATGTGAAAAACTGAAGAAGTTTGTGTTTAAAAACAATAAAATGCACGGAGAATCTGATCTCAGACTGGCACTTATACGTATAAAAGATGCAATAAATAATATTCGCAATAATATAACTCAGCATGGCAAAGGTGATTCAGTTGTTAAAAATGATGAGGAAGATGGTGCTGGACTGATTGATGTTAGACAATCTGTTGTTAGCATCGGTGGAGCAATAAAAGACGACTTCGAAAATGGAATAGATGCAGCCTACGATAAAGTGGAAGAAGAAGTTGATGAAGGTCGACAAAAATCAAAAGATTTAATAAATAAAGTCAAACAAGATTCACAAGATTCTATCGATATTCAAAGAAACAATGCAATAAATCAATTAAATAGAATTAATAACAATAGCAATGAGTTCAAACAAAACTCTTATGATTTTATCGAAAAACGAGGTGAAAATATAAGAAATAATTTAAATGAAATTAATAATAATTTTAAGAGTAATGTTAATGGAGCATACGATAAAGTAAATGAAGAAATCGTTGAAGGAGGACAAAAAACAAATAATTTAATTAATAAAGTTAAACAAGACTCGGATGCTTTTATGGAAAATCAAAGGAAAAATGCAAACGAACAATCAAAAGTAATAAGTAACATTGGGAACCGGTTCAAAGAAAACTCTGCTGATTTTATAAAAAGTCAAAGTGAAAATGTAAGAGATACTTTTAATGAATTCACCAATATCGGTAACAAGTTTAACATTCTGTTTTAAGTTTAACATTAATTTGGGTGGATAATTCCATTCTTGACGCGGCAATATATTTCAACGGTAAATCAGACTAAGTTCAAGAATTAGTGAAAAATGCTGTAGTGAAATAAACGCATCCGAAGGTAAATACTAGTAAACCTAAAGAATACATTTTCAAATAACTATAGT